>VXBJ01001352.1:0-35741 GCA_013400055.1 Nycticryphes semicollaris | reverse complement strand
TGTTTTTTTTTGTTTTTTTTTTTTTGTTTGTTTGTTTTTGTTTTTTTCATGTGGTTGGACTCGATGATCTCAAAGGTCCCTTCCAACCACTAAGATTCTGTGATTCTGTGATTCTGTGACTTGTCTTCCTTTCCAAGCCTCCTTTCAAGGTACTCCTTTTCTGGAGTTACTGAGATTTATTCCTGCTTGGTTCTCCAGCATCTCCAAACCAAATAAATAATGCAGGAATGTTAGTAACACTGTAGGACTAAACACAGCATACAAGTAAGAAAGTAAGAAAGCTTTGGGTATTGCTACAAACAACAGTTAGCTTATTCTCAGGAGCTTTGAGGACATGTTATCTAAAAAGTAAAATCTTTATGGGAAATAATGGGTGATACCTCATTTTATTCTGATTAATTTTTAAACAACTATATCCTGAGGTAAAGAAGAAAGTACAGATACTAAAAAAAAAAAATTGTAAATATAAAGCTGAGAAAAAACAAAAGGACTTATACAGGTTTGTTTTTTTTTTTGTTTTTTTTTTTTTTTTTTTTTTCTTCTTTTCAGCTGTTGTATTCCAGGACATGGATTATCTAATCTAAATTCATACAGACTGAAAAACCTGAAAGTCTTTCTTGAGGTCTGATCTTGACATATGCACCAGCTACATTCCAGTTTTGTATCAAGACAACCACTGATGTACAGCTTCTATTCCCCATTTTATTGTGCTGTTGTTTTTTTTCTATTCCCCATTTTATTGTGCTGTAACTGATAGCAGAGCTGTTACACAAAGGAAGTTGGAATAATCTAAAATGAAGAAAACTTCCTTTTTAGGTTCTGCAATTTAATGGCATGCATCAGTTTAAAGCTACCAGGCAGAAACTGGAGAAGGAATGTAAAAGAGAAGGATAAAGAGGAACCTTTCTCCAGTGGCCAGGTCAGAAGAGCAGCAATAGAATCCAGACAAGAATCCTTTGGGCACCCTCTCCAACAGACCAGGTGGTGATGACAGTGAAGATGATGATGATGAATGACGATTTTTATTTTTTCTCCCTAGTAGAATTAGTTTTCATTGAGATATCCTCAAGCTCCCCAGTGGTAGTTGCTGTTTATGACTGTATTAGTGCTGGTTGGAGAAGCTTAATTAGATGTGGGTGTTGTGTGCTGATTAACTGTTAAGCTTTGTGCATATATATTATTAGGTAATATGAAAATGACTATTTCCTTATTATCTACTAGGATTTATTTATTGTAATATGAATGTATAGACTAAAAGCTCTAAAATGAATGATGAAGGCATTTTAGCATAGAATTATAGGCTATATACAAGCCAAAGGGGTGAGGAGAAAGTAAAATGACAGGGTAGTGATCTATTCAAACGCGAAGTGGAATATAGGGGCTTAATTCCATTGTATATAGATGGAAATTCAGTACTATTGAGATGTTTAGGGTACCCTCACTATTTCAGAAGGGCATTGTTCTCCTATAGGTCCTACAACTTTTCTTTTAGCCCTGTGAGGGTATTTCATATAGCCTAGGGAATGTGAAATGTCACTTGATGTCTTTGTGGGGAGAGCCAAATTGAGTTGTAGATAGTTGTCTTCTGGATAATTAATGTTAACTAAAATGAGCACTATTGTAAATTTTCATTAGTCAAAGAGAAAAAAACCTGTGTCTTCCAGGAGATAACAGAGTAGATTTATATGCTTATGAGCCAGGCCCCTTTTCTGAAATGCTTAATGCATGTGACTGCCACTCTCCACTGACTAGAGATGGAAGAGAAAAGTGTAGTTCAGTTTCAAATATAGGTGCTTAGTGCTACTTTTGATACTACAAGGCAAGCTGCCTGCTCTCCAGGCTGGAGATGAAAAATATCTTGGTTTCCTACAGAACCTGTGTAATATCAGTTACCATCATGCAGAGATCTCAAGTAACCTCTGATGTTTCAGGACTTCATCTTTCTAAGACATTTTCTCAAGACTTTTACATTAGGTCTGCAAGTTGTCATGGGTTGAAATACACTCTGCCTGCAAAAGTAACACTCAACTTTTATATTGTCTGGTATTGAATGCTTTTAATAGAGCACTCCCATTATTATTTACAAAACTAGTTCAAACTGGCACCGTTACACTGATGAAAAATTGCCTGAAGGACAATCAACAAAGTTATGTTAAATTGCAGAGGCCAAAGAGTATAGCCAGGATCAGTGTCAGGCCCAATTTTATTTAGTAACTTTGTTTCTGCTTTGGATGGAGGAGTAAACGGCATATTAATTAAATTTTCAGATTATATGAAATTGGAATGTATTGCAAATATCACTGTGGATAAAGTAATAACATAAGAAGACCAAAGAAGGTTAGAATTATTGGCAGGAAATAAAATCATATTTAGTCTTGGGAAATATGCAAGCTCTGTGTCTGGGGAATAACAATTCAAAAAGACCATCTGAGGGAGGAAAGAAATTTTGTTGGCAATAAAGGCTAGGGAAAACAAAATAGCAAACCAGATGTGACCCTCAAGGTACCATAGCAACCAAAAAAACCAAAGCAACAATGAACTACAGAAATAAAGATGTTTCTAAATAAACTTAGATACTCCTTTCTTCTTGATGTTAAAAATTAGTTATTAGAACACTGAGCAGATTGTAACACTTTAAAATGAAGAATAGTTTGACAAACTGCAAAAATTTAGAAATGAAAAATAAAACCAGTTCACTGATCAAGAAATGAGATGCACTGAAGATCTAATGAGAATATTAAAGAATAAAAAAAAAAAAAAAATCTGCATACTGTAAACTGGCTACAGGAAATTGCTAATGACTGATTTGAAATATTTGAAGGGTACAAAACCTGAAGGGTAAAAGCTATAAATAGGAAACTTAGGTAACATTTACTTTAAGAAAAATCAAGCTGTGACCAACACATTGTAGAAGTATATGTCTGGTTTTTAACTCCTCATCTATAGAGATAATTGCATACAGAGTTCCTCTGGTTAATGGTGAATTTCACCCAATAGTTATCATTCATTATTCAATATTATTTAGTAATTATTCCAGAAATTGATTCTCCCATCTGAGTTGAAAGAGTAAACAAAGATCTTCTTATGTGTACCGTTTGGGGATGGATGATTTAGACATTCTGCTGATGGCGACTATAAGAAAATATACAGCAATTGTTGAAAGACAACAATTATTTAGGATCTGTCTTCTTCTTAGTTTTTCTGAACTCTGGCTAGCAGCCTCTGTATCAAGAAACTTTGGAAGAATGAGCCTATGCTGTGACCAGCTGTTGCAATGTCTTCTTTCTAAGACTTCTGATTCTGGGCATAGGGACCCTGACTGGTTCCTCCACATATGCATACCACACACATTATTGACAGCCCAAATCATTTGGTGGAACAGCAGCAAAATCCATATGTACATATATATAAAATGGGGTTTGCAGGCATCCTTTATGTGGATTCCCTAGGAGTCTCCTCCTGTAATTCCTCCACACTCATATATTTGGTTATGTGATGACTGTGAAATATTAGGACTATCCTTAAATCCTGTACTATACTTTTTTTACTAATTGTTTTAGTACCAACCTGTAGTTTTCAGTTGATTGTATCATTGTTTCACTTGGTGACCTTAGAATAGTAGAATCATAGAATGATTAGAGTTGGGTGGGATCCTAAAGATCATCAAGTTCCAACCCCCCTACCATGGGCAGGGGCACCTCCCACTAGACAAGGTTGCTCAAAGCCCCATGCAGCCTGGCCTTAAACACCTCGAGGGATGGGGCAATCACAGCTTCTCTGGGAAACCTGTTCCAGTGCCTCACCACCCTCACAGGAAAGAATTTCTTTCTGGTACCTAATCTAAATCTCCCTTCTTCCAATTTAAAGCCATTACCCCTTGTCCTGTCACTACACTTCCTGAGAAAGAGTCCCTCTCCAGCTCTCCTGTAGGCTCCCTTCAGATATTGGAAGGCTGCTATAAGGTCTACCTGGAGCCTTCCCTTCTCCAGACTGAAAAAAACAAAACTCTCTCAGCTGGTCTTCATAGGAGAGGGGTTTTATCCCTCTGATCATCTTCGTGGCCCTCCAGTATACCCATTCCAACAGTTCTATGTCCTTTCTATGTTGAGGACTCCAGAGCTAGACACAGTATTCCAGGTGTGGTTTCACGAGTGTAGAGCAGAGGGGTAGAATCACCTCCTGTGACCTACTGGCCACACTTCTTTTCATGCAGCCCAGGATGCAGTTGGCTTTCTGGGCTGCCAGCATGCTTTGGCAGCTCATGTTGAGCTTCTCATCCAACAACACTCCCAAGTCCTTCTCCCCAGGGCAACTCTCAATCCATTCTCCACCCAACCTCTATTTGTGCATGGGATTGCCACATCCCAGGTGCATGACCCTGCACTTGGCTTGGTTGAACTTCATGCAATTTGCACTAGCCCACCTCTCAAGCCCATCCAGGTCCTTCTGGATGGCACCCCTTCCCTCCAGTGTGTTAACCATACCACACAGCTTGGTATCATAAGCAAACTTGCTGAGGGTGCACTTAATGCCACCGTCCATGTCTCCGACAAAGATGTTGAATGGCACTCATCCCTGTAGTGACCTGAGGTATACCAGTTGTCACTGGCTTCCACTTGGACATTGAGCCATTGACGTCATGAGAAATAAAATAAAATAAATAAGTAAATAAATTAAAAAAAAAAAAAAAGGAAAGAAGTATATCTATCAGACATGGAAATATGTTTAGGATAAAGAGAAATTAATTTGTGATATCTTAATGGTACAGGGAAAAATTTGTTCCAGAAGGCAAGCTAAGCCCAAAGTGAATTAGGGACTTAGTAATTATGTGCTAAGAATACACACCCACGAAAACTCAAGCCAAAATTCAATGTAAAATACTTTGGATTTAGATAGATTCTTTTAGTCACAAAACTAGATCTATATTTACTTCTTTCTCACGGTCCTCATTACTCACGTGATTTTGATAAGTTGGGTCAATTAGTAATGTTTTCTTCTATGAGAGGGCTGTGATTCCACAAGGTCCCAATGATGAGAGAGCTCAGCTGATAAAAGATTTAGCCACACTCTGCTAATCAATACGACACTTTGTGATAGAAGACCAGCAGAGATTAACCTATTTTAAATTAAGTACTGAAAAATGGAGATAGGCATTTCTCTAAACATCTGCATTTAGTCATAGTTAAGTCACCCTAGAACAATTAATCCTGTGCACACAGCTGCTTATATTTTAATGGAAAAAAATAATTATAGGAAATTAATATGCTTTTAATCTAATCTGAACATGTAAACACATTCACCCTCCCCCCTCCCACCGTATCTTCTCTGTACCTCCATAAAGGCTTGTCTTTTCACAGAATAACAGAAGCATGCAAGTTGAAAAGGACCTCCAGATGTCACACAGTCCAAAAGCCCTACACAAAGCAGGTCCAGTTACAGTAAGTTGCATGGAATTGAGGCCAGTCAGGTTCAGAATATCTCCAAGGATATTCTGGGAAGCATGTTCCTGAGTTTGGTCACTCAGGTGGTGAAAGACCTTTTCCTTATATTAAGTCAGAATTTCCCATGTTTCAATTTTGTTCACTGTGTTTTATCAACATTGTGTGTTGCCCACTGTGTACCTCAGAAAATTCTGGCTCTATTTTTATTTTTTGTTTTATTTTAGCAATCTGTTATTGGAAGTTGTAGACAGCAATCCATGGTAGCCTTCGCTTTTCAAGTCTGAATCCAGTCCTCTCAGTCTCTCCTTGGACAACATGGGTCGCAGCCCCTTACGCTTTGATGGCCTTCTGCTATACTCGCTCCAGGTTGTCAGTGTCTTTTTTGTACTGTGGAGCCCAGAATGGACACAATCATCCACATGCAGTCTTCAGGCACCAAAGAGAAGGGAATAATCACTTTGCTTCACCTGCTAGAAGAGTACTAAAGGATTAAAATAAATGTTCTAGTGCAATCACTTCCTTAAATTGTGCAGAATTTCTCCTTCAGATCCTGAATAAGCACCCCACTTTCTGTTTCTGTCTTCTAGTTCTGCTGTGCCACTGAATGGGTGGGCCCTTGTCTGCCTTCTGAGTTAATATGGAGAGTTAAACATGTGTCACATAAATAAGAAGCCCTTAGGGACATAACAACTCTCCATTCAGTAAAACCACAGTTACAGAATATATACAGACAATATATAAACAGTCTCTCTTTAAAAAAAATGGGAGTTAAAAAGAATGGGAGAGGACAGTGATTTTCTGCCTTTCTTTCTGAATATACCTTGCAGAAGGTAGATTTGCCAATGACGCCAACCTCGGTGTTGCAGTTGACAAGCTGGAGGCAAGGGATGCCATACAGAGGGACTTGGATGGGCTTGAGAGGTGGGCTAGTGCAAATTGCGTGAAGTTCAACCAAGCCAAGTGCAGGGTCATGCACCTGGGATGTGGCAATCCCATGCACAAATAGAGGTTGGGTGGAGAATGGATTGAGAGTTGCCCTGGGGAGAAGGACTTGGGAGTGTTATTGGATGAGAAGCTCAACATGAGCTGTCAAAGCATGTTGGCAGCCCAGAAAGCCAACTGCATCCTGGGCTGCATGAAAAGAATTGTGGCCACCACTCTAACCATTCTATGATTCTATGTGAGACAATTATTTCCAATGGTCTGTCATAAGTACTTTTTAAATATGAAATTTATAGTTTTTCATAATTGTGTCAGTCTATTAGTGCTCATTGAATATATTAAAATGATAATTTGATAATTACATTAAATATTTTCTTTTTTTATAAATGTATCTTTATAGTTGGATTAAACAATGAATTTTGAAGATCCAATCCAATTTTAGAAATAAACACTTTTTAAGTTTCAATTTTTTTAATGGTACTCACAAAAGACAACAAAAGAGAGAGAAGACTATGATTTCTCCTTCATTAGAGACAAAGAGCTATCTGAAAACTGACCTTGCAACAGTACAACATTACACTGACTCTTCAAGAACAAGCTCAGAGATGGACTTTGTCTTGTCTGTGGTTCAACAGAGTATTTTTTGAACATTACTAACTTAATTTGTTAGTTCTACATGACAAAATAGATACCTAAAATCAAAGTAAATCTTTGAAGCAGAATCTGTAAATAGCAAGCCTTTGAACTGGAGGATATACAGTTTAATTGTTGTGCTGCTTCTGCTTTCCTGACCTAACTCCTGATCTATAGGAATTGGTAGTCACTGTATAATACCTTCTTTTTGTAGCTATTTCAAATGGCTGTTTACTTGATTATTCACAACCTGTTTTTTAAGCTGCTCCTCTAATATCTGTCTTAAAACATAGATGTGGAGAATAATTAAAATAGAATTTTTGACACTTTAATAAACCAAACTCCACTGAGCATATAATTTCCTTGTGTCCACTCTGGCCTATGCTGGACTTGCTGGTCCACTGCACTGTCAGTTGATATATTAAGGCGATGCAAGGATTTTATAGGAAATGCAATTTTCTTTGTATTATGAAGCCAAAGGAATCTGGTGGAATACAAGATACATTCAGTGAAATAATCTGTAAAACACATACTGTATGAAAATGCTCCACATTTTATTCAAGATATTCAAGAAAATTGAATGTGTTTTTGAGAGAGTCCAGTGTAGAGCAAAAAAGATGATTAAAGGATTGGAGCATCTCCCTTATGAGGAAAGGCTCAAAGAGCTGTGGCTCTTTAGCTCGGAGTAGAAAAGGCCAAGGGGAGACCTTATTAGTGCTTATATGTATCTGAAGGGTAGGTTGAAGGAGGATGGAACCAGACTCTTTTCTGAGGTTCTCAGTGACAGAACAAGGGGCAATGGGCACAAGCTGGATCATAGGAAGTTCCATTTGAATATGAGAAAAAACTTTATGGTGAGGGTGACAGAACACTGGAACAGGCTGCCTAAGTTGGTTGTGGAGTCCTCTCCTCTGGAGACCTTCAAGAGCCACCTGGATGCAGTCCTGAGTAATGCGCTTTAGTCAACACTGCTATGGCAGCTGAGTTGGACTAGATGATCTCTAGAGGTCCTTTCCAACTCTGACAATTCCATGATTGAAGAATAAATAAATTGGGAAAAATATTTTTAACTAGTTTGTCAAATCTTCATTCAAATTACACCAACTGAACCTTTATAAGTTTAACTAAAACTGACTGAATTATTAGAATGACAATAAATTTCCTAGCTTAATAAACAACCACCTCACTAATGAAGTGTGAAGACAATTGCAAGGAGACACTTAATTAGATCATTTATAACTCATTAAGCAGTAAACTGCT
Organism: Nycticryphes semicollaris; assembly: GCA_013400055.1. Classification (NCBI taxonomy): domain Eukaryota; kingdom Metazoa; phylum Chordata; class Aves; order Charadriiformes; family Rostratulidae; genus Nycticryphes; species Nycticryphes semicollaris. The sequence goes on along the minus strand of VXBJ01001352.1, from coordinate 27,465 downwards.
ATACCACCTGTTGGTTACTATTAGCGATAAAAAGAGATAAAACAGCAGAACTGTTTTTCTGGATGTTAAATTAAGTTTATGTATTCCAAGAAACATTCCAAACATTCCAACAAGTGTATGTGTGTCCATTTATTTCAGTAGCATCACTTTTTCTGCTGAAGTCAGGTTTATAGGTCCTTGGAATGTGGGATCTCAATACCTAGAGAATATGGTATTATATTGTCTCACTTTGCAATGTAATTGCAAAATATATACAGAAACCTTTGGTATGTGGATGTATGAGCAAAAAGTATCTCCTTGTCTACAATAGTAACTTTTGTGATTTGGAAAAGTTGTTTTAGAAAGGCAACAGTCAAGGTGATAGCGACTTTTCTGAATTTGTGAGTACCAATAAACAAGTGTTAAGAAAAGGTAGCTTTTATCTACTATACTTTAAACGTCAGAGCTTGTCAATAAGTAGGTCTTCCAAGTGAAGATGTGAACAAGTTGACAAAAAATGATCACAGGATACAACCAGGACTATTTTTTTTAAATTTTTGTAAGTTGTAACTCTCTTTCACATAAAAACAGCAGTGAATTAATTACACCTTAGTGGAAGGATGCAAGCATGTATATTTTCAGTTTTTTAAGCTTTTGGAGCTTAGATAGTATCTATTAGGATTAATTTGGATGACTACCTTGGGTACTACCTCACAAAAATTTTACAAGCTTTGCTCAGATATGTGTCATTGTAATTTATATGATTATCTTGCAATATCAATGAAGAAATTTTAATGTCGCTGAAAGTGTTATACAGAGAGATGAGCACTTTTAAAACATATGTCTAAGGTTTTTCACTAAGCGCATGGTTGATCCAGTCTGGTAAATTAAATACCCTTTTAATGAGCCTGTGAAGAACTAAATGGAATACAGCGTGTGGAAAGTCCTTGGTTCTATGCTTCATTCATTCTAAGTAAGAAACAATATGCTTTACATCCCAGGTGTGTGTTACGGTTATAAAGATATCTAAACTGGTTAAAACCCCCCAGACTTCTTACTTGCAACTAGGCATACAAAAGACATTGATGAGTAGAAGACAACCCAGAATTTCATGTTTAAGGTATTTAGCTGAGTTGAAAAACACAGATCTTTAATTCCTGTTCTCAGAGATTTCTCTCTCCAGATAGGTGGAGACTATTCTTGCCTAAAATATTCTTTATTTTAATGGTTGTCGTGGTCCTGAGAAATGCATATGTTTACCATCCTTTGAGACTAACAACTTGTCATTTTCTGGTTGAATGTTAGAGCTAGGTACCTTCAACACAAATGCCAATATTAGTTGTGCTACACGGAAACTTGTAAAGTCTTTGAGGGAACTTTAATTCTCTTTCCCTGGGCATAGATCAATACTAATCTCCCACAATAGATGCTCCTGAGAATTCCTGTGCAATTAGACACACAGGGAACCTCAGGGTTAAATGGAAGTAATTTATTATTTTGGGATGCAAGTGAGGTTAACCAGTCATGGCAAACACACAGAGAAGGTTGCTGTCTTGGTCTTAGTTAGATTATAAACACCTAATTTGCAATATGGACCATATGTTAGTGAAATAAATGTCAGTTCTTCTAATCAGAAAAAGGGTCTCAAGCAGAAAGTCCTGGCTTTTGGCTCTCCCTTAAGTTAGTTGTTGGAGACTGTTAAATTCACTGATAAGGTCAAGTGTAGCTATCTTTTCCTGGAAGAAATTATTTAATTTATGTCCACTGTAAATTCATAAGGTATAAAAATTTTGAGTTTAAAATGTATTATTGTACAATATATATGTATAATATGCCATTAGGCCTTGCTGCAAAATTATTTAATCAGAATTAAATTAAACAGAAATGTAATAAACCGTGTGTATAACATGGTATAAAAATCATATACCTAAGCAATGGTTCTCAAAAAGATGCTCCATGGTATTGACTTTCACCTTATTGCTCTACAAAACTCATCTTATTTTGTTATGTATATTCTGGCTGCTGGAGAAGAAAATGTTATTTAAGTTCTGAGTTATATTTTGTGTTTAAGGTATTTATATTGCCATTAGATTATGCATTTTAATTTCTCAAAAAAAAAAAAAGATAAATAATTTCTTTATGAATTTTCTACTTTGAAAAAAGCAAAGAGAAAACAATTAGATTCCTAAGAAGATTGTCAGGGGTTTTTTTTGTTTGTTTTGGTTTTGCCTTTTCTGAATGTGTGAGTACCAATAAACAAATGTTAAGAAAAGGTAGCTTCTATCTACTATACTTTAAACTGCAGAGCTTGTCAACAAGCACGTCTTCTAAGTGAAGATATGAATAAGATGTCAAAAATGATCACAGGACACAATCAGGACTTTTTTTTTTTTTACTCTTTTTGTAAGTTGTAACTTGCTTTCACATAAACATGGCAGTGAGATAACTACACCTTAGTGGAAGGACGTTAAGTGTGTATTTTTTTCAGTTTTAAAGCTTTTGGAGCTTAGATAGTATCCCTTAGGATGAACTTGGATGACTAGCTTACATGCTACCTCATCAAATATTACACACTTAACTCAGATATGTGACATTGTAATTTATGTTATTACCCTGTGTTATGAATCAAGATAAATGTTTAAGGTTTTGACTGTGATCAAGTTAGTTTTCTTCATAGTAGCTTGCACAGTGCTGTTTCAGATTTGTCAACAAAAGAGTGTTGATAACACAAAGTTGTTTTAACTATTGCTGAGCAGTGCTTACACAGTGCCAAGGAATTTTCTGCTTCTCACTCTGCTCTGCCAGCAAGAAGACTGGGGGTGCACAAGAAATTGGGAGTAAACATACGTCTTCCTCTTCCTTTTCTTCTTTTTCCTGGATTCTTCCTGTTTCATCTTCTGCTTTCAAAATCTGCTTAAAACTAACAAGTAAATTGAGGCCACATTGTATAGATGACACAAATCTGGCGTTGGTTAATCAAAACAAAGAAGAATGTAAATCGCTTCTGAAGAGCCAAAAAAAACATGCTTACTGACCAGCATGATGACAAATGATATTTGTTATTGTCTAATACAAAATAGCATTCACTGAAGGATGCTCAGTTGTATTTTTCTATATATTTTTCTTATTCGAGAAGGGTGAATGGACTGTGATGAAGGTTAGAATACCTGTTATTCCAATCATAGAATCATAGAATCATTCAGGTGGGAAGAGACCCTTGGGATCATTGAGTCCAACCATCAGCCCTACTTTTCTAATTCCTCCCCTACACCAAATCTTCCAACACCACAGCTAAACGACTCTTAAACACATTCAGGGATGGGGACTCAACCACCTCCCTGGGCAGCCTGTTCCAGTGTCTGACCACTCTTTCTGTGAAAAAATTCTTTCCTAACGTTCAGACTAAACCTAACATGTTGCAGCTTAAAGCCATTCCATCTTGTTCTATCGCTAATTACCTGTGAAAAGATACCAGCACCAATCTCCCTACAATGCCCTTTCAAGTAGTTGTAGAGAGTGATGAGGTCTCCCCTCAGTCTCCTCTTCCTCAAACTAAGCAGTCCCAGTTCCTTCATTCAGTCTTCATAAGATTTATTCTCCAGGCCCTTCACCAGCTTCATTGCCCTCCTCTGCACTCGCTCCAACACCTTGACATCTGTCTTGTGTTGAGGTGCCCAGAACTGGACACAATACTCAAGGTGTGGTCTCACCTGTGCTAAGTAGGCGACTTGGAGGCAAAAGAGGGGGACAGTGCCCAAAGAAAGGCCTAATTTATCAACTAGAAATCCTAGATTCACCAGGAATATGCATTAAATTATTTCTCTGATGAACAGTGATAAGCAGTGTAAAAGTTATGAAATATCTGAATATTAGAAGATAAATCCTTTGCTTTCATGAGAAACATAGCTTTCTTATACATCAACATTTGCATTGGCATTATTCTTAAATACATATCTTCCAATAATATCTTTAAGGGAAACTTCTTCAGATTTCTCTTTGAGAAGAATTTAATATACTGTCTTAACCTTTTCTCCTAAGGACGTATTCTGTCTCTTAAAGTTTGTATCTTTAGATGTTCTCTTTTTGAAGAAAGAGCTTTGTAACTTTCAAATGATATGAACTTTCTAGTTATTCTAATACATATTTCTGGTTCAAGCAGAAATTTGGTAAGAGATTTTGGAATATCTGAACTCTGATGTGCCATTTAAAGTGTTATAAGGACAATTACCAATTATATTAATTATTGTAAAACATTGTTTAAAATATTCTTATTTTCAAGATTACTGTGATCTTAAGGATTTTGGAAGTTGTTAGGTTAAAAATTGCATAATGAAGTGACTGGAAAGCACTTCTGAGAAGGATTTGGGGGTCCTGGTAGATAGTAAACTATCCATGAGCCAGCAATGTGCTCTTGTTGCCAAGAGGGCCAATGGAATCCTGGGCTGCATAGGGATGAGTGTGGCCAGTGGGTCATGGGAGGTCATTCTCCCCCTCTACTCTGCACTGGTGAGGCCACAACTGCAATACTGCATCCAGTTCTGGACTCCTCAGTTCCACAGAGACAGAAAGCTACTGGATAGAGTCCACCGTAGGGCAACAAAGATGATTAAGGGATTGGAGCATCTCCCTTATGAGGAAAGGCTCAAAGAGTTGGGGCTTTTTAGCCTGGAGAAGAAAAAGCCAAGGGGAGACCTTATTAATGCTTACAAGTATCCAAAGGGTGGGTTGAAGGAGGATTTTCAGTGGTTCCCAGTGACAGAACAAGGGGCAATGAGCACAGGCTGGACCATAGGAAGTTCCATTCGAATATGAGGAAAAAATTCTTTATGGTGAGGGTGACAGAACACTGGAACAGGCTGCCCAAGGAGGTTGTGGAGTCTGGAGACCTTCAAGACCACCTGGATGCAGTCCTGAGTAATGTGCTCTAGGCAATTTTGCTTTGGTAGGTGAGTTGGACTAGATGATCTCTAGACACCCTTTCCAACTCTGACAATTCCCTGATTCCATAAAGTTTTACTTTATGAGTGAAAATAAATTAATGACTGGTATCTACTATTGTAAGATTAGAAGTTATATAGGTAGGTAGATTCTGTAAGCAGATAGACTTATGAATAATAATAATAATAATACATGAATTCACTGGAAGATTTTTGTCTTCAAGTAAAAGTGAAAATCACAAAGGGCAATAATGAAGCTAATTTTCTAAGATTTAGGGCTTAGTATGTTGCAGTATATACTTGGCACAGTTGACACAATCTTTTAAAATTGATCAGTCCTAACTCATCACTCAGGGATGTTTGATCAAGGACGTTTTTGTGCTTAGACTTATTAGAGGATAATACACCACGCCAGGTTCCACAGCCAAAGAGGCAAGGCTGCTGTCACTTCATGTCCTCAGGTCTAGCCAGCAGCAAGCCTGAAGATGTATTTCCAGCATGTACGCGCAGAGTGCTCGTATAGACAACGTATACACATACATACATATTCACATGGCCAGCCACTCAGATCACAGGCACCCATGCAGAACAGTTGCACAAACACAGGCAGAACCAACAGATTCATCCTGTACCCCTCTCTTGCTGAGCAATATGGAGGTCCAGTAAAGATACATATGCACGATGTAGGTCCCTCTAGCAACCGGGCTCAGATTATCAGTCTGAGTAGTAACTAACCCTTGGATCTGTGTCTCCCTGCTTGCTGTCATCTAGACACAGGAGCCCTGGAGTCCACAGCCCCACTCCAGTTGCTGGTGCAGACTGTCACACACAAGTACATACAGCTGGGCAGGACTCCCTGAGTCCAAGCAGCCAACCCCGCAGCGCTCTCACTCACTCACCCAACCTGCTCTGAAGCCACTTTGCCTATTCACCAAGTGCTCCAGCTTTACCTTCACTGACAATCACATGCACACCTTGCTCCACTCACTGATACAATGGAAACAAAGTATTTCAACCCAGGATTTGGCTTCCAGTTGCTGGCAGCCAGACACTGATGAACACGCATGCACACACAGCCCTCCCCCAGGAAAGTCAGAGAAGAAGCAACATCTGGAGTGCCAGGCCCAGAACTGGACTTCCCAGTACAAGTGGCATGTAGACATGCTAGAGCAAGTTCTGTGAAGGACCATGGAGCTGATAAAGGAATTGGAGCATTTGACGTACAGGGAAAGGCTGAGATATCTGAGGCTGTTTGACCTGCAGTAGAGAAGGTGTGGGGGAACTTGTCAATGTGTATAAATAGCTGGTGGGTGTGAGTAAGGAAGATGCAGCATGGCCCTGACCAACCTGTTCTGAGCTTGTCTCTGAGCAGGAAGGTTGAACTAGATGATCTTCAGAGGACCCTTTCCATCTCAATTATTCTATGTTGATATGATTCTATGAATTACCCACTTCAGAATGAATAATGTATTTTGTTTCAACGTATTCAGAATATCTAATTCCAGTATCTAGTTATATCTAGTTTGTTTTTTTTTTCCCCAAGAAAAAAATTCAGACTTTGACTTTGAATTTAGCTTTTAAGATTTCTAAGTGTATATGAGATATGCATATGTATTTTTATGGATATATGTATATTTTTTAATGTACACAAAACATGCACTTAATCATATCAATCAAAAAAAAATCTTTAGGTGCTGTTCTATGAAGACATGAACAAGAGATGTTGCAATAATACTGTTATTGCAAATGACAGACAATGGCTCCTGCTCAAAAAAATTAATTTCTGCGTGTATGCAGTACGAAACTGTTTTCACTTACATGATTATAAAGATGATATTCAATCTCAAATGAAGACACCTCCATTCAGATGTCTAGATCTGCTTGGAATCAATAATTTCAACTTATCTCACATTTAATAGAGGCCAGGTTGTTATCCAGGGGCCCATATATAAGTTTCTGGTGATTTTTCCATTGCCTGAGTGTGTCTCTCCTGGTCTCCAGTGGTCAGTTCAGGAAGGCACTTTTTTCCCACAACTTCTTGTTTTAAACTATTATATATATATTGAAATATAATTGAATAGACAATAAACAATAATTATTTAACAAATTAAATAAAAATTACATAGAAACAATACGTATTAAAATAAATATTATTATGACAGTGTAAGGCAGAGATTCTTCTTAGAAGAAGGGAGGGATGGTCTAATAGGAATGAGAATAGTAAGGAGTTTGAATACATTAGGAATCAAATAAATCCTGTGAATTACATAAGAACAATATAAAATTACAAAGCCAAATTTATTAGTTAAAAGAAGAGAGAAAAATAATACATAGATCTATTATTAGACAGAAAACACATTATATGAGTGGATGATTAAATGTTTTTCCCCTGTGTCAGCAGCTAAAAAAATTAATAATTAGTAGCCCGAAATTTTTTTTCACAATTTTTTAAACACTTGGATCATAAAAGCTGTAGTTTAAAAATATTTAAATTGAATAAGAAATGAAGAAATAATGACATAGTACAGAAACTTCCTTAAAAAAAAAAAAAAAAAGTATGAAGTTAATGTTCTACTAATATTACAAAAGGGAAAGAAGACAAATTAAAGGTGTGTTTTTAATTTATAACTGCTCCTGGAAAGTGACCAAAAGAGAAAGTGATTTAATAGAGTACATAGCAGTAAATGAATATTTAAGCCTTTGTAGAACTAGTGTAATGATACCTTGGGGGCAATAGCACTTATATGCATCTAGGGAGAAGGAAATAGTTCAATTTTTGCTTAATACATTTACTTGAATGTTCTTATAATAAATTTTCATGACCATGATGTTTTAAGATTGCCCAGTTACATTTTCAAATGGCTATTTCAAAGGTAGGAAATCAGCCATTTCTCTTATTTAGTTTATTTATGTTATTAGCAAAAGGGATTTTTATTTATTTAATGACACAGCACTAGCTATTTTATTGCCTTTTTAGTGCTTACATTAATATGATTAAGTTCCTCTGTCTCTACTTGTGCTGCAGTTTACTTCATTGTCTCATTGACATTGCTAGCATTTTAATGGTTTCCCGTGGACCTGGAAGACATCCTGTGGTTGTTTACACGATATTAACTTAATTACACATCTACCTCTATTTGCTGTAGTTGCTATATTCTTAATTGCTCATGACTTTGTTGTTGAGCTCAGATTATTTTAATCACACCTTGAATGCCTCTTTAAAGTCTTTTGTTTGTTTTTGATGATTCAGATTGGAGGAATAATTAGTGCTTTTAACTGTTCTCAAAAACCAAGCTATTAAAGCAAATGTAGGGCAACTGAATGTTTTCTTATACTTTGCACATATGTCTTGTGCTATTCTGATATCACCCATCAAAAGATTTTAAAATTACTCTGTTATTTCCACTTAATGTAGTTGTTTTATCACAAAAAAAGGAACTTTTTATTTGCAAACATGTCATAAGGCATTGGCTGACATACCTTCGGGTAACAACCAATAGCAATAAATCACAGAATCAGAGTTGTTGAAATTGGAAGGACCATTGTGAGATCACTTGGTCTGACTCTCATGCTCAAGCAGGGTCAAGTAGATCGGGTTGTGTCCGGTCAAGTTTTGAATATCTCCAAGGATGGAGACACAATAACCCTTCTAGGCAACCTGTGTTTGGCCACCCTCAGGATAAAAAATGTTTTTTTCTTCTGTTAAAATGGAATATAATGAATTTCAGTTTGTGTCCATTGTCTCTTGTCACTGAGCACTACCAAAAATAACCTGGCTCCCTCATGTTCCTTTTATCCCATCAAGTACTTTTGAGTCAAAGGAGAAAAACAGTCACAGAGTGCAAATTCTCTTATTTAGCACATATATAACATGCATTGGTTAAATTGCATCTTAAGTGCCTGAGTAGAGAAAAACACTAAAGTGTCCAGGTCAAAGTCCAGTTTCTATATTACAGATATCTAAAGTTAAGTGAGGCAACCCCACCCTCTGTACTTCTACTAAAGGTACACTTATTCCAACGACAAACTCATAATTTCACGATCCTTGAAATTTTCCAGCAGTAGAAACATCTTTATTTCCAATACTATGGCTGCAAGGTAAATGTGAGTGATTGAACAGGCTGACCTTCACATTAGACAAAGATCAAATGCATAAACTGTGCAGACGGAATTCACTGTCTAGGTAAGTATCAGTATGGAGGAAATTGCCTTTAGTGACACAAATGGCAGCATATGGAAGGGAAAAAACCTAGCAGTCATTCAGCGCAGCAGGAGTGAATTTTACATAGTTAAAGACAAACTGGAAGGCTAAGGAAATAGTAGATACACTAGAAAGGCAGAGTCATTAAAGCGAGGCTGAACCTTATTTCTGTGCAGACTGACTTGCCTGTCATTATATGTATGTGTATATATATGTATATATGTGTGTATATATGTATATATGTGTGTATATATGTATATATGTTTATATGTGTATAGTATATGTATATATGTGTATAGTTTATGTATATGTGCTATAACCAAATAAATACTTGTTGCATGAGCATCTTCCTTGCTGTCTCAGATGAAAGAGCTTTCTGAGAGAAATGGTATTGCCTATCATTGAAATCTCTAGCTAAGGCATCTACAACCATAGGCTTGTTAATACCAGGTTTATCAGTGTTTGCCTGAGAGTCAAATTATTGATGTATAGTACATGGTATGTGGTTAGATCCTGAAGCATCTAGATACATGAGGAAAGTCGGTAAATCAGAACTTTATTGTCAGGCAATGTCAGTAAATCAGAACTTTATTGTTGTAACTAAGGTGGAAAAAAATATATTCCTCTTAAGATTTATTTTGACTCAGGAGAATAAAGAAGGAGCTATCATGAAGAAAGAATTTTGACGATGAAAAGTATATGCCTGTCTATGACACAGAATATTTTTCATTTGGAAGGGACCTATAATGATCATCTAGTCCAATTGCCTGACCAATTCAAGGCTGATGATCAAAAGTTAAAGAAAATTATTAAGGGTATTGTCCAAATGCTTCTTACACACTGGCAGGCTTGGGGCGGCTACCTCTGTAGGAAGCCCATTTCAGGGATTAACCACCTTCTTGGTAAAGAAATGCTTTTTAATGTCCAGTCTGAACCTCTTCTGGTGCAGCTTTAAACCATCCCCACACATCTTGCCACTGGATCTCAGGCAGAAGAGCTCAACACCTTCCTCTCTGCTTCCCCTTCTCAGAAAGATATAAAGAGGAATGAGATTGCCCCTCGGCCTCCTCCAAACTAGACAAATCCAGAGTCCTGAGCTGCTCCTCTGTTCCTCTCTGACACTGTCAGAGAGAAAAAGGTGCAGAACTGCTCTAAAATATTGGAAGAAGAGGCTATAATCTGCTATATTTCTTCTCAAATTCTGGTGCAGTAAGAATTTTTTTTCAGTCTGATAGAGTGAAAAAGAAATAAATTGCTGTGGACTTGTGAAGTATTTCATACTGAAAATGTTGAAATAAAGTCTAGAAAACTGTATTTTCCCTATAGTTCTATGAAGCAGAATGGAGAGACAGGGTGAAACTACACATCACGTTCATGAACAGTTGCAATTGCTGAAATTTTAAGCTTCTTGCAAAATAACTCTTTAAAATGCTTGTGATCTGATTTTATACTAGCAAAGAATAAAGAAAATGCCAACTTACAAACCTCTCTATTGTTCCCTTTCCCCCCAAGGCTACTGAATAGCTTTTCCTCTAGAACGCTTTTTTTGTCCTTTCAAGGTCACTCATTAAATTAAGCTGGTGTTTAATTTTTAAGATGCTCCCCACTTGATGTAGAAGCAAACTGTTTGTGTGAAATTACAGTTCTCCTGCCAGTCAGAAGAATTTTGATTTAAATGTCTTTTATCCTGAATCATACCATTAAACATCAAGAAGATTCTTAATTAATTATTTAAAAGGCACATATCCTGTTTGATCCAGTTCAGAGTCTTAAACATTTGGACTTCAGACTATAGCATGTTAACAGCTCAGTTTCTAGCAAGGGGGAGGAATGGATGGACTGAAGGTACATACAACCTTTCAACAAATATTTTCTCTTCTGTAAAGTTAGTGGCAATGAGAACTGATGGTGTAGCATAACTGTCTTCACCTCGACTTCATTTTAAAAGTTTAGTTTTAACAAAGCAGAAGTAAGTATAATAAAATCCCCCTGAAAGAGCACAGCATGTCTCCTCCACAATGTTCTTCATCAGTTCTGATTCAGAAAATGGTGACTGCCTCGAAGGGCGGTCTCTTTAGAAATTTAACAGTGCAGTTCAGAGAAAACTAAGCCACAAGGGTTACAAAGATTCAAACACCACAGGGCCTAGTGGGGAAGCTATTATAATTGGCTTTCCACTGCTATCCTTAGGTATAAGAAATGTGTCACTATCAGAGATTCTTGGACCCCTTGTGGGCTGCAAGAACATTTTGGAGATACAAAATGACAGACTAGAGGCCTGGAGTGTGTGCAGTAAGAATAGTAGAAGAACTCTGTTGCATCTGGATATAGCCAAATTACAATGTTCTGCTCTAACATTTTACAGCTGCAAGGCTATATTTGCAAGAGCTATAGAAGTGTAAGTATCATCTGTACTGGCTTTCTCCTAAAGCAATTTTCCACGTTGACTAATCTCAATAATAACCTATCATTACTGGAAAAAACCAAAAACAAACGCAAAACTTAGTCTGAAAAGGCCAATCTGTCAAATGAAGATAAAAGCCCATAGCTATGCATGATCACTGCTTTGCCTGGCCAATCATAGTATGGATATCAAGTACATCCTCTCTGCAACAAAAGATCAGCAGATAAATCTTTTGATAAAGGGAAGGTGAGGATATACCACTACTACTATTGCTGCTGTTACTACTACTACTACCACCACCACCACCACTACAACTTTTGTATGGTTTTATCTGGGCTTGATTAAATTTATCTTAAGACAATACCAGGATGAAAAAAATCTAACCATGGAACCCCTTTTCTGGAGGACTGTATCAACATAACTACAACATGCTTCTCTTCACCCCAGAATAGTCCTGTAACGTATGAAGGAAAGAGTTTAGGAAGAAATGGTTTGGGCTCAAATAGAAATGTTCTGCTAAAAAAAGAGCTTTGCATTTCAGCACTTTGAAGTAAAGCTGTAAGCAGAGGTGACAACTGCCATGCAAGAAGATTTAATGTTTTCAGCCACAAACATATTTCTGCATAAACATTTTGTTTGTGAAATAGAACATTTTCTTTTACTAAGAATCTGGCTCTGCTGTTAAAATAATTAGTGTGTAATTAAGCAGTCAATGAAGAATATTCACTGAAACATTAATGCTAGAAGAATTGCTTTTGGAGAACTGTTTTTATCGAACTACAATAAATCCCAGTAATAATAAATGGATTAAGGTTTCTACATAGACTAATGATTTCCTGAAATGTCTGTGCTGGAGATACCATTTTCTGCAATTTTATCTTTACCTCTAAGATGATGACACTAACAGCTATGTCTTACATGATAGATAAACATTTCAGTATAAAAACAACCTATTTAAGGGCCTGACCATAAGGGAAAAAAACAAAAACAAAACAAAAAAAAACAGAAAAAACAAAACACTACAAAACAAATCAACAAATCACCAAACTGCTTAGCATTATCTTACCTACATTTTGGCTTCTATTGGGAATCCTTGGTCTTCAAAGAGACACTATGTTCCCTGTCAATATCAGAGTATTTTATTTGTTCTTTGGTTGTATATTTATTTTCCATTAAAGTATCTTGTAGACAGGTCAGGTATTCAGGAAAATGTGGAAGCTATTCCTTCTTTGAAAAGCAACAAAGTATACTTGAAAGAAAGAAGACTCCAGAGTACAGGGTGTGGCTCTAGCAGCAAATACCAGAATCACAGGAAGGAACTAGTAATCTGCAGCTGAAGTGTAGACTGAAATAAGAAACTTGGTAGGCGCCTTAAGGGCTTTCAGCTCATAAAATGAGCGAGTTAATTAAAAACAAGCCTTAAAGTTGCCACCCACCCTACAAAGACACAAAAAGCNTCCAGAACTGATTAACTGGACTGACCATATAGACCGACCTTTTAGGCAAGCAGAATAGCAACTTACTGAGTGGAAAGCTGCCAAAACAGGTTGTCATGGAGGATTTGACAATTTTGTTCAGTACTATTAGGAGAAATACCTTTATCCTCAAGATTTAAATGCCAGCATTTTATTTTCAAGAGGAAGAAACTTTTCTAAATCCTGTTTCAACAATATAAAAATGAGGGAACAGTGTTATAGTCTTACTTTTTATTTAGCAATTACATCTCTACAACTCTCACCTGAGTAATGGGAAACCTACATAAGATTTTTTAGTTCTTCTGATAAGGTTCAAAGTACATCTTTAAATCTTCAAAAAATTAACTAACTGCATGTCCTAGATCATATAGATAGTGACTGAGTGGCTTTTAAGGATGTTTGTTTTGGCATTAAAACAAAACAAACAACCAAACAAAAATGTATGCTAGATAAAGACATGGAAAGAATTAATATTTTTTCTTATTATTTTTATTATTTCTTATATTATTAGGACAGGCAGCTCGGATGCAAGAATGCCAGATTTTTCGGTTGCAGAATCAAGTTATACTCATTCTTTTATCAGGTGACTGAAGTGTAAAATGTACAAAATATCTCTTGAGTAGAAGATGGATTCCACCTTCTCTTTTACTTATTGAGTTCCATTCACGCAAATAATGTGGTTTGCCTTGTGGTGTATCTTGATTTTTTTTCACACTTCAGCAGATTGGTTTCAATAACTTCTCTTACTAAGTCACCTCAAGATGTCAAACTTTTAATTTAGAAGGACCACACTTCTGAAGAAAAGGTTTTGTTGGACTAAATCNTTTTTTTTTTTAACTTGCATTCCTACCTTATCTCCCTTCTTAAAGCTTTCTCTTTTTATTAGGCAGTGTGCACCATTTTCTCATAAGGGAGCTCCCTGCAAGCAAAATAGATAAATCTAATTCAAAGTTCTTGCTGTCTCAAGATGCATTTACAGCAACTGAAGGCGTATCTATATGAAGTTGTACAAACAACTGAACTTCTGCTTCCTTTCAGCCTAAAAGTTAGTTGAATGAGTTGGATGTGCCTTTACCTTATGCTATTAAGCATANCAAAAAATTAACTAACTGCATGTCCTAGATCATATAGATAGTGACTGAGTGGCTTTTAAGGATGTTTGTTTTGGCATTAAAACAAAACAAACAACCAAACAAAAATGTATGCTAGATAAAGACATGGAAAGAATTAATATTTTTTCTTATTATTTTTATTATTTCTTATATTATTAGGACAGGCAGCTCGGATGCAAGAATGCCAGATTTTTCGGTTGCAGAATCAAGTTATACTCATTCTTTTATCAGGTGACTGAAGTGTAAAATGTACAAAATATCTCTTGAGTAGAAGATGGATTCCACCTTCTCTTTTACTTATTGAGTTCCATTCACGCAAATAATGTGGTTTGCCTTGTGGTGTATCTTGATTTTTTTTCACACTTCAGCAGATTGGTTTCAATAACTTCTCTTACTAAGTCACCTCAAGATGTCAAACTTTTAATTTAGAAGGACCACACTTCTGAAGAAAAGGTTTTGTTGGACTAAATCCTCTGTGACTTCAGAAGCAATTTAAATTGGATATTCAGTACTCTTAATAAGTGCTGCTTGTGAGATATGGTGCAACTGATTCCTCCAGATATGTTTTTTGAAATGACAGTAGATAACTACTGATGTAGGTGTTTCTGCTCTGGCAGGGGGATTGTACTAGGTGATCTTTCAAAGTCCCTTCCAATCCCTGATACTCTGTGACTCTGTCAGTGCAGCATGAGGTAGAACAAGGTTTAACTAAGGTTTGATGTCTTTTCTTTCCAAATAACTTCATCTAGTCAGATGTAAAAGGAAAAGAACTATGAAAGTCTAGGAGCTTCCGACAGACTGAGATGCTTCAGTTATGCCAGCAAGTCATCATGGGTCAGTGTTACTTCCCTTTGGTCATTGATCAGGGAAAGACGGATGCTTCTTGTTTCAGAGTGATTGGCAAGTGAGATTGAATAGTCACCCAAGACTGTTCGGATAAAAATAGAATGAGTATCAATCCTTTTACAAGATTTACCCTTTCTAAGTAGGTAAGGGGATAAACAACCACTTTATGAACCCCAGTATTGGATGGGAGTCAGATGACAGCCTGCTACGCCACAGGAAAATGAAGGTGATTTTGATCCTGAAGTCAGTTTACTTGAGAAACAGTGTACAAGACTATATGCATATGAGGGTTAAGCATTTTCCCAGTTAGCTAGCAAGTTGCTGAAAGTTTTTGTTATCAAGTTTGCAGGTAAGCTCATGATAAGTTTTGGACTTTTTTTAAAACATTCATTCTATGATTCTCTGACACAAAAAAAGAAAGTTCAAGTTTGCTTCCTGTAAATTAATTTTCACCCTATGGACGAGACTAGGAAAAAGGCTGCTCAGCTTTTAATACTTATGTAGCTGGACCTCATCTTAAACACTTTCAAGTCCTGCTTTAACATCTGCAAAAACATGGAAGGCATCAAGAAGTCTGACAGCTACACTATTTCAAATGTATAAAAACTTGTAGAAAAATTGAGTAATTTATAGTTCTAAAAATATAAATACTTTCTCAGTATAAATATATATGCTTTACCCATTTAATGCAAAGGTAATTGAGTGTTCATATCTATGTATATGTATTGTTACGGTATCAGGATAACAACTTTAAATTATAATAAACATGATATATCAGATGAGAATTCCATAAGAATATTCCACTTAAAGGTCTGGAGAGTAACGTTTCACCCACCTCAAAGAACTCTGGATATGAAATTAATGGACTTCATTTCAAGTAGAAGACCAGTTAATGTAAATTCCAACCTTGACAACGAAAAAATATCGAGTTTTCATTTGGAGAGCCATAAAAGGTTTTGCGCCTGATCAGCCACTCTAACATGTAATAAAAGAGAGCTTTGCACTACAATGATCAATATACTTAGTCTATTACTGGACTCTTGTCATGTGCATAACTAGAACTAATGCAGGTATAATCTGATTTTTGAGAAAACCAAGAGGCGATATTGCCCAGCTCTCTCTTCAAGCAAAATGCAAAGCTTTACCACTTCCATAGCTCAGAGTCTGTTTATGCATTGTCAGATTTACAACTTCATTTTTTTAGTGTCGTTAAGCTACTGTATGAAACGTGCTGTTGCACAACATGTTTTCTCTGAGCAGCAGAACAGTCCTGAATTTCTAAGTTTATAAAGGACAGTTTTAGAGATAGCTATAAAAGCCAGGCATAAGAACATGAATAGACTGATAGTGTGTTAAAAGCAGGACATGACTTTTGGATGAAATAGGGTGCATCTTAATCACTTGGTGGCAAAAGGCTAATTAAAGTCCAACAATAAATTAACATAGCACAAGCTAGGAGAGTACATGCAAGTTATCATTACTCTGTGCAAAATGACAAAGCTTACAGTCAAAATTGTAGCTTTCAAAGATAGACTATCAAATATACAGGACCTCTGAGTTAGAAGTAATGTGGGATTAAACTCAGTTTTAATTGCTTGATTACAAAAATGCTGCTTCAGACATTTTTTTAATTTCTTCCCCTTTTTTCCCCCCTTTTTCTTCCTTTTTTTTTCCCTCTCAAAGAGGCAGCTGAAGCCACCAGGCTTTATAATCAAAGATATTTTATTCTTTCAGGCCTCGAGCCTTTGTTTAGAGTTAGATGACAATAATGTGTGGTAATGCTCATGAAGTAATGCCTGTTAGCACCTTAACACCTTGGTTGTAATTTTCTGCAGCCTTTATTTGTAGTAGAGATAACAGGTTTGATTCAACAAAGGGCTTACTGATGATCCCCAAATATATACTGCACAAGCACAGATAATGCCACTGTTTGTTTGCTATGAAAGCTGACTTTTCCACAGGAATAGTTCTAGATTTTGCTCAGTGACACCCTGGTAAAACTGGAGTAACTGCCTTCAGGAAAACACTTATTCTATTTATTTTGTTCAACAAAGAACAGAATTTGGTCCTTAAACCTACACCTTTAATGACAATCCCAGCCCTTCTGGTAACCCATAATGAGAACTAGCAGTAATGAACGGAGGGGTACTTGGTTTAAACATAAAGGAAATAAAAATATTTGCCTAAAATCACTTTGATCAGTAATTTGAGGGGCCAGATTAGTGTGATTTCGTATGGTGTAAAATGCAGGTATTCTGGTTGCTAATGATTGTCCCAGTTACTCTACTTGGGGCCCTGAGGGCATCACTCAGCCTCACTGTCCCTGAGGGCCCTCAGGTGGGACCTCTGCCCATGGACCAGGTCCCCGTTTTGGCTCAGCCAGATTCCAGGGTGCCTGTGCCCATTTCTGCCTCCTGCTCTGCCTCTGTGGGCAGTTGGTCTCCTGGACAGTGGACTGTTTTGTTGGCTGTCAGATGTGCCTGCCCATCAGGGAAATCATAGCCAGCCCTGGGTCCCCCAGTATTGCCCTGACAGTTCCACTCTCCTCCTGCACACATAGCATGTCATAACTCACTGTGATGTTCTGTAGGGCTGCCTTCCTGCCTAAACTGACATACTCTTGGTAGGAGTGTTTCACTAACGGTTTTGCTGAATAATCTCTTTAATCTAGTGGATAGCTTAACTTGAAAAGCCTCATATTTTTTGTCATATACCCCTGCTTGACTGCCCTTAAGGTGGAAAGATTTCTTCTTATACACAGTCTGACACTCTCGTGTTTCTCTTTATGCAACCCACATTGCATTCTTCTGTCACACACTGATGTGAAGAGGTGGGCCCTATCCCCTTGCTGACCTCCCTGAAGGCACTGTGTAGCTGCTGTCAGGTCCTCCACAGCCATCTCTTCTCCAAGCAGAACAAGACCCAGCCTCTTCACATAGCACAAATGCTCCAGCACCAACTATTCTAGTGGCCCCCCCGGACTCATTCAGACTGAATACAGCTCTGAGCAACCTAGTCTGACCTCCTGCTATGTCCCTGCTATGAGCAGGAGCTTAGACTAGAAGCATTCTGAAATCCCCTGCAGCCTGAATTTTTGTAACTACGTAATACAACAACAACAATAATGTCTCATGGGTGTAGCATCATAATTATATTATTGTTGTTGTTACTGTTATCGATCCTTTATTTATTTAAAGTTTCAGATTTAACTTATAATTCATACTGTATAGGAGAGATTCTGATGACGCCTGTTATGACACACCCTAATATGCTGTGAATATTCAACTCTGAAGTACTGAAACAGCAGTAGTTATAATAGTGAAATGTCCACTTCTTCAATGGTCCATTTTAGCCCCAGAACATGAGCTGTTCTCCCAAAAGAGAAACAAAAAATTTGAGATACCAAATGAGTGCCAAAGGAAGAAGTGATAAATATGACCTAAAAAAATTCCCTCAAGTGTTTCTGTTAACAGGAATTTTAAAGAATAAATGTGGGGAAAAACCAAACCAAAACAAAACAAACAACTACCTAATCTAAAAAAAAACCCCAGCAAGATTATATATACCTTTCCTTACCCCCCTACTAATTTTCTTTTACTGCATCCCACAACCAATTGACAACAGTGAGAAACTGATGAAAAAATAAGCAGTCCTTCAAAATAGTCTGAAAAGTATTAGAGATCAAATAATATTTTTTTTTTTTCACATTTTGTATAATGTTTTAAGATGTTTCCACTTGTTCCTTGTAACAGGATTTACTCATACTGTACTGAGCTTGCAAGATCTCAAGACCAAGGTGTGTCGGGCTTGAGGTTTGTCTGAGCTTATTTTGACTTGCATATAATGTTTTGGTTTTTTTTTTAATTAGCTTAGTCCTGACAGCAATTTTTCTAATAGATCAGGTGTCTTTATCTATCTGTATGTCTGTCTGTCTGTCTGTCTATCTATCTATCTATCTATCTATCTATCTATCTTTATTTATTTACTTTACATTTTTTTGATCTTTGTGTGGTACAACTACAGTTTCATATAGATACCAGTAACGACCAGTTGTTAACAGGAAGAGTAGTAAGAGGAAAGATACTAGCATTAAAATGTATGCAACATAAGGAGAAAAATATATAGCGACACAGCAACATCAAGGATTGTCCTATTCCAAGGAAAATGTTATATCACACTTAACTGGCACATGCCTGGCCAGCAGAAATTGATTGGATGTCTCATCTAGAGTGCTGAGCATAGTCATATAACATTTTGCTTAGTACCACTGTATTTCTAGATATTTAATGTTTGTATTAAAAAAAAAAAAATGCTGTGTTAATAAATGATTCTTAAATTGTCTGTTTGAAGTGTGTCTTTGTGTATGGTAAAGGTACCTGAACAAAAAAAACCCCAGTGAGAGAGAATTGCAGAGGGTACAGGGACTCAAGGCCTTTGCTGTCCTTGGTTTTGGACTGGCCTTAGAAATGCTGAAATTTAGGTGATTGACTATTTTTCTCAGCATGTGTAAGAAAATATGGCTCCTTAGCTAAGCTACTTACAACCTATCCGTTTCATTAACTTCAAAGCACGGTGCACAGCTAGTGAGGCTGAGAGGTTCCATCATGCCAGCTTCTGAAAATTAATGTCTTTGTGTGTTCACAGGTCTGTAGCAAAGATTGTTCTCCACGTGTTTTCTTAGACAGGCTTCACCTTTATAAAGGAGGTAGATAGTACAGAGTTTGGTTGAAGTGAGTTTTTAAAGCTCTTGCTCTCTGATGAGTCTGGCAATTAATGAACGTATGGTAGTAAGCTAGTGACACTGGAACTCAAACTGAAAATCCCTTATGTATGAACCACTGCAATTAATTAGATAGGAACAATTTTTTAATTCCTGCTGAGCTGGATGGAACTCAAACCCTACAGGTGAAAGATTATCTTCTTTATTATTAATAAACTCCCAGTAAGTTATAATTTAATAATCATTGGTTACAAAAAAAACCCTCAAAATCACAAAAAGACAGAATTAAGAAATTGAATTACTGCAAGGTAAATTCATCAAATCAAGCTTGCTGCATTTTGGGAATTAAATAGACAAGGTCGTTAATTATCTGGGCACAAAGACAAAATCTCCCACACATCTTCTGTAAACATACTCAGTTATCCAAAATCTTGCTATAATTTTCTAATTATAGAAAAGGGTTTTGACTCTCCCTTAACCAAGTAGGAACATTAAAAATGCAACAAAGGAAATAGCAACACAGAACCCAAACTTTTGTGTTTTTTTAAGTATAAAACACTGTGGACAATTTCAAAGATTTAGTGATGATTTGATGCTTGGAAATCACATTAATTTAACAAGCTTAAAGAAGTTTTGTTGAAAAAGTAATCTATATGCTTTCTTCCCATTTTAGGAATTATTAGAGGGAAATTTTCTTAGATATGGCAGTGCAGCACTGGAGAATAATTTCTTATGTAGACAATCAGTCATTTGAATTTTCACATTACATAATTGAGACATCACATTCATGATCTATGTATGCCTTGCAGAGATTCCTTTCACATTAGAAGTACGCAATGAATGCAATTATTTTCTTCTACAAATGTGAAATACAGTGGAACTAATGAAGGTACATATTTTATTAATGAATTGAGAGCACACACTCCAGCTGCCATCGTTACAACTGGGGAGGCTTCTGTTACATTTTTAAAATGCGACATTACAAGTTTTCAGGTTAATTAATTGATCTGAATAAAGTCTCATGACAAATGTGCTATCTTCAACATGTTAACTATTCATTAAAATATTCTTTACTATTGACAGCTTTCATAGGGCTTGTTCCATTTCAAACTACATATAACAGAAATTTAATATGCTACTTTGTTTACTAATATGAAATATAGGCTTTTCTACTGATGTTAAAACTGCATTAAATCACCCAAATTGACAAGGAACACCTCAGTAGTATGAAAGTAGCTGTGCTTCCTTTGAACCATACAATATATTTTGATAATGTTCTTTGTTAGTCTTAATGTTTATCTATCAGGAGAGGTAAGGGTGGGTTGCAAGGATCCTTCATGCTGATTGTGTGTTAGCCGACAACCTAACTGCAGCATTGTACAACATGTGTCTCTAAAGCAGGATGCATGCCCAATCCATTGATCCCAGTTTCCCCTCCCCAGCAACATGAGTGCCACATCAAGACATGCAGAAAATCTATTTCCTCACAATCTGTGGACCCCAGTGTTTTGTTTTGGCTCTGGTTCTGCATTATGGATATGGGGAGCTGACACTGAGCTCTGAGACTTAAGAGTATCATATTGAATTTTTTGTATTAGAAGCACATGTAAAAATCCCAAATGCTATTTCTGGATTCATGTGTAAGCAAGCCATATTCACTTTTTATTTTATTTTATTTTATTTTAAACTTGGATTAACACTATTCCCTATGAAAAAAAGTAGATATTTTTCCTTTTT
Source organism: Nycticryphes semicollaris (assembly GCA_013400055.1). Lineage (NCBI taxonomy): Eukaryota > Metazoa > Chordata > Aves > Charadriiformes > Rostratulidae > Nycticryphes > Nycticryphes semicollaris. The sequence continues at coordinate 6,054 of VXBJ01001352.1, read as the reverse complement.
TTCAACTTAATGAAACAGCATATTTCTTACACATGTTCTGAAGAACCCAAGTGCCTTCATTGCTCCACATCATTCCTCTCAAGAAAAAGCTTTATGGTGACAAAGAAAATAATGGAAAAGAAAGAACTGTTTAGCTGTCCAGAAACAAGTGGAGAATCTCTGTGCTGGATATAACATAAAGTAATAAAGAATATTCTACAAGGCCTTCTGAGATTTATTCACAGTACCATGAATAAATTGGGCATATGCAGATTTGGCATACTGTCTCAAGTGTAGGGCTACATATTGATATATAAGAATGCCATTGCTGTTACTCTCAAAGAGGGAGAAGCATCAGGCAGTTGGGAGAGTGGATGATAAGGCTCTTAGACATGGGTTTAAAGATAGGAGTAAATTTGCACAATAGTATGGATAAAAATTGTGCAGAGAAGAATATGTACTGTGAAACAATAAAGTAAAAACAGAAAAAAAATGTAGAAAAGAAGTTTCCTTAAAAGTCTTGAATTGCAGGTTCTAATTCCTGTTTAGGGACTAGATGATTCTTTTCCTTCTTTATTCTGTCCAACTTCAGATTTTCAACATTTGGGAGGATATAAAATTAGGGACAGAGAGTAGTCCAATAGAAACTTATTGCCATTTTTCTATGGAAAAGATCAGTAGGTTGACATTCCTGTAACTGCAGAAATCCTTTCTTGGCTTATGAAACATCCATATCAACATATATGCAAAATGTTGATTAAAACTTCTTTTGTGATTTCATATAAAATTGGCTGTTAACATGGCAGGCACTCTCAGAATATCTGGGATTTGATAATTTTTGATTTAGTTCTAAGACATCTCATTCAAGATCCCCTAAAAAAGGAAAAGGTACAGGTATTTGGACAGGTAAATAGTCTTTGATGTGAAACAATAATACGAGGAAACATTTGTTATTCTTTCTAAACTAATTAATTTATTATTACATTTTAGCCATTTTGTTACAAATACCACTTAGTACCCTAAAGGCTGATTCTCAGGTTGATGCCTATTTGCTGGTCAAAATATGACAACTAAGTCAAGAAATCTCTTTACAGCAATATATATTTGAATTCACAATGAAGCATAGTTCATATAAAATACTTATTCATTATCTAAAGGACAGGACATTGTTTCACAATATTCTGCCAGCAGTATAGTGGCAGAAGTACCACTCAAGAAAATTAAAATTACTTTCCCCTTTACTGAGTGTAGGGATAATGAACATGTTTTGGTTGCTTCTCAGTGTCTTTCCCCCTAAATTGCTGCACTGCTAATTTCAAATTGACTACAAAATCTTCAAGCCACTATCTTGTACTATTGAATAAGCTTACAAATTATTTTTTTCCACATTGTGCACTTGAATCAGCATTCAATCTAGTTCCTCAAAATTTTCTATGCTAGAGGCCACTAAGAAGGAGATTTTTAGTATCAAGATCCTCTAAAGTGAAAATAATTCATTTATTTTTTCTAATATCCTGAAAGAGTCTCTTCTCATTGGCAAAGCACCCTATGTTTTTGTAAAACAATGGGAAATGGAAATATCCAGGCCTCAATTTTGCTGTTAGAATTGAATTTGCAAACTTCATACTTTCAGAATGACTCGCACCCACCCTAAGTAATTGTTCTGCCTATGAACACTACCAAAAGGACTAAGAAATTAGTAAAACAGCTTTGCAAAATTTGGTATGGTCCAGAAGATCTCAAAGGAATACCATCATTATTCACAAATTGAGATCTTTGGAAAAGGATTAAACGATTAAAGAATGATTGAAGAATCCTTCCTTCAGAAAAGACAGCTGTGTGACTTATACAATGAGAAAATGGGTTTTTATTTTAAACATTAGACTAGTGCTAAAATAAATAACTAAATAATGCAAGTGCTGTCCTCTTCAGTCTGAAGTCCTAAGTGTAAGAAAGACTTTTTTTTTTTTTAAATTGCAACTTTAATATGCTCTATACATCTGCAGAACCATACCAGAACTGATTGATATAGAATTATTAATATTTCAAACAGTTACATGGAAGAAGTGCCCCCAGGTACTCACAATACCATCCCTCTACTATACTAAGAGTAATGGAATCCCCATAAGTGCTACTTTTCAGATATATGACTTTTTTAACATGACAGCAAATGTATTGTGACAGATGTGTTTGATGGAAAGAGAAGAAAAATGTTTCTTTTATATGAAGTCCTTGTAGTAAGGATTTTTTAATGAATTGTGAAGTAGGACAGATATTAACAGGTATTTTAATTTTTCTGAGTCAATGTAGACACATCTTCAGAGATGACGAGAATAACAAAGTGTAATCTTTCTATTTGTTATTTTCCCCACTCTTATTAAATCTACTATATAATTTGGCAATAAAAATACTTGGTCTTTCTGTCCCATTTCTCTCATTTTCATTCAATCCAGACTGATCGATCAGAGTCAGCTTGTGTCTAATTTAAAATCTATATAAAATGCAGAACATGCATACTATCAGTTATGGAAGTCAAAGTTGAGGTTGATATCACAGCATGATACTAGTATGGAAGTTTAGATTTAGGTTCTGTTTGTAGGTTGTTTTGTTGTTTGATTGGGTTTTTTTGGGGTTTGATTTTTTTTTTGTTTGGTTGGGGGGGGTTGTTTGTTTTGTGGGGTTTTTTGGTTCGCTTTGCTATCAAGGAAGAAAACTGCAATATATGAATAAATTCAAAACTCAGGTCTGTGCCTAACTTCAATAAAAGCTATTAGATACACATGACTGATGTACAGTAGAGTCAGATTCTGGTATTGTTTTAGTCAGAATTCTCTCTAGTTTGCCTTTGTAATGTGCTTTGGATTTACACCAGTATAAATGAAATTAGGATCTAACCCTGTGTTCAGAGATCTAATTATAAACAAAATAAATTTTCAGGCAGTGAGCATGGGTAAGACAAACTATTTATACCTGATTGCCATTGAAAACTCACCAAAATGTAGATCAAAGATATCATGGTGTCAAAAGAAGCACTGAGTGAAATCATGCGGGGCTTCAAACAATGAATACAGCACAGAGAGAGAACAGAAGAAAAAGAATGAATTGACATGGGGTCATTGTAACAGTCTACTGAGAATATATAGGTAAGAGTCCTTCAGAATATGACTCTCATTTCAACAGTTTTGTAGGAATTTACAAAATCCGAAACAATACTATTATTTAATTCATGTCATTATACTGCAAGCATGGCACCAAATGACACCAAAACACACTGGTTGACTTTTTCTTCTGTATAATAGTGCACGCATGCATAAGAAGAATTAGAGGATAGTTCAATTCATCCATGGATTTATTTGCTTGCTCTAGAATCTGTTTTATTTGTCTGCTTGCTTGTTTGTTTGTTTGGTTTTAATTTCAGTTTAGAATCATAGCAGAAATTAATTTTTTTTTGGTACATTTTTCCTTGTTGATATGCCCTTTGCTCACTGCAACCTTAACTTGGGATTCTATTCAGTGAACAATGAGTGTGAAAGTTGCATCTTGTCATCTTAGATTCTAGAAGCAGTTTTCATGTTTCACAGTATATGTTGGGGCACAACTGCAAGCCATGCGTATTCAAATGTGTGCTGGGAGTGCTCCTTCACAATGACTAAAATGAGCAACAGAAATTTAATCTATTGCTCCAATTTTGCTATAGCCTACTTTTTTTTTTGTGGTCTCAGGGTGCGGAACTGACAAGTTGTACATGGAATCAACAAGAGTTTTCCCTTCTTCCTGAATGTCGTTGCTGTGCCTTGCTCCATGCACAGCTTCGGGGGCATCCTAAAAATGAAGAAAATAGTTCAGATGATACTATGTATCATTTCTAGTATAATCAGTTTTCATAGACAATTTTCACGTGAAGTAGTATTAAAACATTTCATTCTTGTTTTGCTACTAACAATTTTGAATGATAATAATAAATTATTATTTCTACTTTATTTTGTAATTTTTTTTCCTCCAGTGTAGCCTTTCAAGGTGCTCAGCAGGTTTATTTTTTTTTCTTTAGCTTCCATTCTCAGCTAAAAAAACTTAAACCAAAAGAAACATGTAATTAATTAGCAGTCCTACAGTAAGACACTAGAAAAGAGAGATTCCAGGGTTTAGCCTCTAGCAGCAGTTTATGTAAGTCAACGATGAAACTCAGTCTTGGAGGGAAGGTGCTCAGAAGGAAATGCAAACTGATGACAAGGGGCAATATGAATCATTCATTCAGAGGGGGTCTACTGTTACTCAAATACAAATGGAAAAACAAAGACAAGTACTTTAGAGTGATCTTTCAGGAAAATTGTGGCTAGGCAGCTACAGAGTTGCATTCCAGGAAGCAGTACAGATGCAAGATAATGGAGGAAGGATTGGACCCAGTAAGAGTGGAAAACTGGAGATGCCACTTGAGGCCAGAATAACCTTTTTTAGTAACACTTGCAGTCAGTGAAAGTCTGGTGCATTGATTAACAGGTGAAATTTTTGGTCTGTTGTCTCAGTGATAACAGGCTTTTCTTCCAGACACTGAAACTGCTTACTTTTTCTGTAAGACAACAAAGGTACCTTCTTATAACATTCACTGTGGCAACATTCCTTACATCATAATGATATTTGGTAAGTCACCTTACACAGTCTCTATTTACTATGGATTTTAATGACTTCTGGAAAATAATTTTAAATTTAGCAGACTAAATCAAGTGCATCAACCTCCCATTTCACTGTTACCAACCTTATAACTATAAATCATTCCCTTTGAGCAAATGCTGCATGGTCTGTCTTGATTGTTGTGCTAATATATAATGTTTATGGTTTTGTGATTTGGCTTATTCAGATCCAGTTTCCCATTTTTCCAAAATCTGAAAGTTTTGCATTAATGAGATCAGCAAGTTTAATAGAAAAGTTTGGTTTGGTTTTTTGGGTGTTTTTTTTTTGTGTGTGTATGCGTGTACAATGGTACAACTATTAACAATTAAGAACAATTTCCTAATAACTCACAAAAAGATAAGTCAATAATATATTCTGAGTATTTATTTTTGTGCATTCAAACACTATCAGACATTGGATAATTAAACAGTTTTAGAAATTATCAGATTTAAACTGGTTTCAGTTGACAAATTTGGATGATTAACAAAAGAATATTAATGTGTGTCTTTAAATAATGTCCACTTTTGTAGTACATCTTTTTAGCCTTTGTTGTAGCCTGTGTGTGTTAATTGTTTCTAAATTATGTGTAACTCCTCTGGGAAATCTATTTGCTGACTGCTCACCAGTAGGAAATTTTTCCTTCCTTTTCTATAGAGAAAAAAAATGCTCAGTGCCTTGTTTTCCCCTATAATGTCATTGTAGCACAATCACAAATAATTTATCATACTGAAAAAACAGTGTGAGGAAGTGACAAATACTGGAAAGAATTGTCCTAACAGAATGACAGATGTCCATATGTCGACAGCTGAGGAAGTGGTTGGTGGTGGTATGGGAAAACTGGAAACTTGGAAAGTTCTTCTAATAAATAACTGTATATTTATTAGAGCATGGTTCTGTCTACTAATCTATATGTAAACTGATGTTTACATATAGATTAGTAGATGTTTACATATAGGCTGAAATAAAAGCTTTACAGATTACTGAAAGTCCGGGATTTCTCAATACAATCAACCTAATAGTATGCTCCCTGTCATCCAGAATCATCCACCCATCTGAAGCTAAAGCCTGGTCACCCAGCCACCCTGTTAACTGTGCAGAAGGTCTTATGACTTTTCAGTGTCTAGAGTTAAGTATGATAAATTTTCTTAGTACTGAAAACTTTCTATTTTAGAGAGGATATTAACAGATTAAACAAACTTATATTTTATTGCTGATGATAGACAAATGAGTACTCTATGATTTATTTATTTATTTTTTTTCTAATGGTAGCCCTGATATGCTCCCTTGTGACTGGTCAATAAAATCCTGCAATGGAAGAAGACTCAGTGGAGATGGGCCAAATGATATGCCCAAGAAGCTCAGAGAGTAATGAAAAGAAAGTGACTTGATCTCACAGAATCACAGAAT
>VXBJ01001351.1:278245-422160 GCA_013400055.1 Nycticryphes semicollaris | reverse complement strand
ATGGAGGCAAGGTCAGCACTTGGGGTCTGGCTGGTGATTGGGCAGGGGGTGGGGCTTAGAGCTTGGGGGGCGGAGCTTACCCTGTGCCGGTGGAAGGGGATCAGTGCTGTCCACCATGATGCCCAGTTTCAGAGGGGCTGGGGGCAGTTCCTCAGCTGGAGGTACAAGTTCAGATGCGATGGTATCACCCCCAGCTCCTCCCTCCACTGCTCCCTAGCCCTCTAACCATCTCCCTGTTCCCCACCCCTGCTCCTAAGTCACCCCTTCTCTCACAGGTGTCCTCAGTGTCCTGGTGGGGTTCCTCAGCTGGCACCTCATCAGGGCTGGGGGTTGATACCTGAGGGTGGGGCAACCATTGGTGGGTTGCTCTGCACCCCCTATAACTGCACCACACACATCCCATAGCCCCATCCCACACCCCCTACTTACTGTGATGCTGTGAGGCTGGGCATCTCCATTGACCTGCTCCGTGGGGCTCAGACCTGCCTCCTTCTGGGGCTGCCAGCCCCCACGCTTCAGGGGCTGTTTGCCTGTTGGGCCCAAACACTTGGGTCTCCTCCCCATGCCTGCTGCCCCCCAGGTTCCCTGCCTTCCCCCCACCTGATGCCCTCCAGATATGGGTCCCACCACCCCCAGAATGGGGTCCACCCCAAACCCAGTCTCCCTGCACACATGGGTCCCCACCAAAACCTAGGTCCCTGACACATATACACCTTATGCCCCCTAGATATGGGTGCCTCACACCAATGAGTTCCTCCCCCTGCCGTGTTCCCTCCCCCCTTGGTTCCCCTGACATTTGGGTGCGCCCTTGGTCTACCGTCAGCCTGCCCCCTCCCACCTGGCTTTTGAGGGACCGTCAGGAGCTGATAGACCTTGTATGGCCAGGGCCCCTCCAGGTGGGAGCGCTCTGGCACCTCCTGTAATTCGGAGCTCTTGTTGAGGGCGCAGCGCAGACGCGTCTTACAGCTGGCGGGGTCTGGCCTCATTCCAGGGCGGAGCCGCCCCTTGAACTCCGCCCATGCCTGCCATGCCCACAGGGACACAGGTGATGGTGACAACGATGCACGACAGATGTGTATACACAGGTGGATGACAGAGACTGAGGTAAGGGGGTGGGTTCTCACCCTGCCCACCCCAGGCCCTGCCCACCCCAAGGCCCCGCCCATGTCACCTGGCAGAGGGCAGTGCAGGCCCCGCCCCTGGCCCCGCCCTTGCCAGCGTGCTGCCAGGGGATGCGGATGGCGGTGTGCTCGGCGTCGTCCCACACCAGCCCGGGGAAGCGGCCGCTCTCCACCTGTGCCACCAACCAGGGCCGCAGCCTCCGCCCATTGGCCCCTGCCATCCTGGGGAATGCTGTCACCAGGGAACAGGGAGACATTGACATCGAGACCATGAGGACACCAGGTCTGTGAGGATTTGGGGACATGGACCATGGACACCAGGACTACAGGGACAGCAGGTCTGTGCTGACAGGGTCATTGGGAGCATGGGGGCACTAGGGCCACGTGGATATGAACATTGGATGCCAAGTCTGTGGAAACTTGGGGGCAAGGATCATGGGAGCACCAGGACTGCAGGGACATGGAGAGCAGAACTATGGGGACACAGGGTTGGGGACACCCTGTGAGGACACCCCATGAGGACAAGGTGACATAAACACCAGGTCTGTGAGGACATGGGGATTGTGGGGACAATCACCATTGGGACCATGGGGACACCAGCAGTGTGGCGACAGGGACGCTGAGGCTGTGGGAACAGGTACTGCAGGACCATGGGGACATGAGCACCAGCTGTATGGGGACGGGGACCGTGGGGACCCGGGGACCCGCGAGGACAGGGCCACCCACCTCTTGAAGCTCGCCTTCGGGCTGCCGCTTCCGCGAAATCACGTGACGTCGACTGGCACCACCTTCGCCTCTTAAGCCCCGCCCCCAGCGCGCAGTACCCGCGACTCAAGCGGTAGGGGCGTGGCGAGGGGCGCGGCCCCAGCTCGGTCGGCGAGTGGAGAAGCGCCGGGTCCAGGCGGTGCGGGTTGATCAGGCGCAGCAGGTACTCGGTGTAGTGCCCCCTGGCGGCGGGGAGGTCGTCCTGGCCGTTAACTGCACACCACAGTTCCCCACCCCCGCCCGTGGCCCCCAGCACTAAACGCTCCCCAGAGACCCACAGGTGCCCTATAGGGACTGCAAATATTCTTCGAAGGACTCTCAAATATTATGTTAGGGACCTCCAAGTACCCTATAGAGATCCCTAAATACTCCCCTAGAGACCCCTAAGGACAATCTAGTGACCCACACTGCCCCATAGGGACCCCCATTACCCCACACAGCCCCACCGGAAGCTGTAATCTTCCTATAGGGACCCTCTACCCTCCCAGCACTCCACGGGGGCCCACAGCTACCCCATAGAATCCACACTGCCCCAGAGAGCCCACTAGCACCCCACAGTGATCCCTTGAGCCCCCTGGATATGCCCGGGCGCAGCCCCTCCTTCACACTGGGGCTGCTCCCCAGCCCCACATCTCCCCCTGCGCTGGGCACTGGCGGCAGGGATAGAAGTACTGGAAGCACTGGGCTCGGACCCTGCTCTGCCTTGATGATGAACCCAGACAACAATTGTGGGGGTGAGTAGCTGAGGGTCAGCCTCACCTCCTTTTTAGGATTCAGTCCACAATATGGAGGACTCAAAGCCTCTTTTTAAGCCTCCAAAGACCCATATTTAGGGTGCAAAGCCTTGGAGTTTTTAGATACTGAAGCATCATTTGAGGGCATAAAATCTAACTTCAGGGTTCAAAGTCTCATTTTCATTTCTAAGACCCAAACCCTCCTTCTTAAAGTCTGAATGTCTCCTGCAGCTCTAGGGCTCCACTGTAGTGCCCAAAGCCCTGTATTCAGCATCCAAGCTTTGTTTATTGGAAGCATAGAAGAACCAATACAATCCCCTCCTTTACAGGGTCCAAAGCATAATTTGTAGAATCTTCTCCATCCTTTTTAGTGCCCAGCGTCTCTTTTTTTAGGGCCAAAGTCCTATTTTTAAGGGTCCAAATCTGTCTTTTATTATCCATAGACTTTATCTAGGGCCCACAGTTTAATAATTAGAGTAAACACTTACTTTTAGGGCAGAAAGCCTCATTTTATGGTCCAAATCTATATTTATAGCGTCTAAAGACCCACTTTTACTTTCCAAAGTTATACTTTTGTTTTCCAAAGCCTCATTTGCAGACTCAGAATCAGCACTTGTATGACCCATCTCCTGATTTTGTAGACCAAATGTTCATTTTAAGGCCCAAAGCTTCATTTTTGGGGTTTAAACCCACATTTTATGGCCCAAAGCCAAGCCTCACCTTTAGGAATCAAAGGCTTATTTTTATGGTCCTAAGGTTCTGTTTTGATTTGCAAAGTCTCTTTTTTAGAGTCCAAAGCTATGTTTCTAGTTTCCAAAGCCTCATTTTCAGGCTCCAAAGTGGCATTTTTGGGATCTAGCCAGTCATTTTTAGGCTCCAAGCTGCATGGGGCTGGTCCAAGTGTTGTTTTAGTGTCTAAACCATTCTCCCTCATTTTTGAGTCTAAAGCTTTACTTCTAGAGTTGAAAGCCTCATTTTTGGGCTGATAAGGGGATATTGCAGATGGATTAGGTGCAGGAACTTGGCTTGTGCAGGTGCTTCTGATGTCACTTGTGTAACAGTTCCTGACTGGGGAGGTGTAAGAATCTGGCTAGTGCAGGCATTTTATGTCACTACCATCTTAGCACCTGACAGGGCAAGTATGGGAAACTGGCTTGGCCAGGTGCTTGTGATGCCACAGGTGGTGGGAATTTTGAGTACTGGTGGAACCTGATTGTGCAGTTCTGTATGATGTCACACCTGGTGGTGTAATTAATACGGCAGTTGCAAGAGTCAGGCTTATGTTGCTGTTTTGATGTCACTGGTGGCTCTGTAGCTCGTGTGGCAGTCCTGGACTGTGCAGGTGTTTGTCACTGCTGGTTTTGTACCTGATGGGTCAGTGCTAGAGCTGGCTCGTGCATGTGCCCTGTGATGTCACAGGTGGCTTATGAGGTGTTAGCACAGGTGTGGGAACCTGGCTTCTGCAAATGCTTGTGATGTCACTTGTGGCACAGTTCCAGACTAGACAGGCACAGGAACCAGGCTTGTGGTCAAAAAGCAACACTTACCACTAAACCATCTATTTCGCTGCCTTTCTAAAGTATTGCACATTAAATTCTTTCCATGTGAATTATCACTTTAGTAGCTGAACCGAACTTGCACCAAGGTATTCATGGGAGACCCAAAAGAAATTCATTCCCAGATCTGTGCTATGAATTCTTTACAGCTGAATATTTTATAAAGAGAGAATTCTTCCCACAGCGGCACATAAATTTTTCAAAAGATGGAATCACAGATGAAAACTACTTTGTGATGGAATGGTTTTATTCTTTATAAACTAAGTTGGGGGTGGGTTTTTTCGTGTGGTTTTTTTTTTTTTTTTTTTTTTAAAGCAGTATATTGTAGACCTCTCTGTTGCTTACATGATTATAAGAATTGCAAGATTTTCTAAAGAACCACAAAAACCTTTGGAATGTGAGCATTCTTGAAAACACAGAAGAATAAATATTAGAGCTAAATATAGATATTCTCTTTGTAGCACAGTTTTTGTTTTGCAGTCTAAATACTGGAGAGCAGCTGAGACCTTTTGAAATTTCTCCCTTGAAATTGGTTGGGTGATTGCCTTCATAACTTCGGACAATAAATGATGCTACATTTTATAACAGATAACTGCAATTGGTGGCTTCAAGAAATGTTCAACTGGGGAAGTACTTACTGTCAGTAAGAACTAGCCCCACTGGGATTTAAGTGGCATCCCCCATTTATTAAAATAGCTTAAGACTACACACAGAAGTTTCAATTAAATTAGTTCTCAAATAAAATACCAGAACTGTTGCTTCATTACCAAGAACGCAGGTCTTCCATCCGCCAAGGTGTGCAGCTTAACGAATCGACTAGCTCAGACTAGGCAATCAAATCACACTTGTTTGTAGCATGCAGGGTATTTTTTTGGTGTGGCATAAAGTATCCCGTATTCGATACAAAACAGAAGCGCTTCAGCAAGTCCATAGAACACACCTGTGACTCAATTTTTCCTAACTGATGTTTTCATTCTCCTTTTAAACATTAATTTTTGTCATCAAAGATGAATATCTCTGTATTGAAGTCTCTCACAACTTTATAAACCACCTATTTTTCAACTTGTCTGTGGACATTGGAAATGATAGGATGGACTTAGAGCCAAGAGGAAGCTGCCAGAAGTCTCAACTAAAATCATTAATTGTTTTTCCAGGCACCGTGATTTGAACCCTGGAGAAGGTGCTGAAGGCTGAGGCAGAGCGCTAGTTCAATGATGAAACTGGGGAAAACACAGAAGAGCCCATTAGCTGGAGGCACGGTGGGCCTGAGGAATCACAAACCTGAAGAAAACATGCCCAGGAGACGAGATGAGACCCAATGTCCAGCACATTTGTTTTTGCTGCAGAGCCCAGCAGTAGCCAGCACAGGGTCTCTGTCCATCACCAAAGATGCATGGCAGCAGAATGGGAATGGGGAGGACAGGGAGCCCCTTGCTAGAGCTGCGCTGCACATCCAAGCTGGAGCCTGGGGTAGCAGTGTCTGGCCACGCTCTGCTTGCCCCAGCCAGGCAAAACTCCGGGCTGGCCCTAGCTGGGATGTGCTGGCACATGGAGGCAAGGTGGGTGTTTCCTTTAGTGGACAAGGGCAGAGCAACAGATGTCATCTACCTGGACTTATGCAAAGCATTTGACACTGTCCCGCATGACATCCTGGTCTCAGAATTGGAAAGTCATAGATTTGATGGATGGACCACATGCTGGATAAGGAACAAGCTGGATGGTCACACTCAAACAGTTGTGGTCAATGGCTCCGTGTCCAAGTGGTGGCCAATGACGAGCGGCGTTCCTCAGGGGTTGGTACTGGGACCAGTGCTATTTAACATCTTGGTCAGAAACATGGACAGTGGGATGAAGTGCACCCTCAGCAAGTTTGCTGACAGCACCAAGCTCAGTGGCACAGTCGACATGCTGGAGGGAAGGGGTGTCCTCCAGAGGGACCTGGACAGGCTTGAGAGGTGGGGTAGTGCAAATCGCATTAAATTCAACTAAGCCAAGTGCAGGGTCCTGCACCTGGGACGTGGCAATCCCAAGCACAAATACAGGTTGGGTGGAGAATGGCTGGAGAGCAGCCCTGAGGAGAAGGACTTGGGAGTGATGGTGGATGAGAAGCCGGCAGTGCACACTGGTAGCCCAGAAAGCCAACCACATCCTGGGCTACATGAAAAGAAGCGTGGCCAGCAGGTTGCGGGAGATGATTCTACCCCTTTACTCTGTGTTCATGAGACCCCACCTGGAGTACTGTGTCCAGCTCTGGAGTCCTCAACAATGAAAGGACATGGAACTGTTGGAATGGGTCCAGTGGAGGGCCACAAAGATGATCAGAGGGATGGAGAACCTCTCCTATGAACACAGGCTGAGAGAGTTGGGGTTGTTCAGCCTGGAGAAGAGAAGGCTTCAGGGAGACCTTATGTTTTTCATAGAGGACCTTCTCCCCCTCACAGTCTTCTCTACCATTTGTTTCAGGGAATTTACAAGCTGTTTCTTACAGGATGGTGGGACATGCACAAGTGTTTCCTCCTGGTGCATCTGCCCTGGCTGCATTTTCCTCCCAGGAAGACCCAGGGGATGGTCCTGGCTCCTCCATGCACCCTCCCAGCAAGCAGGATGATGCCACCCAGAACTTCCCAAGAGATGCTCCCAAATGTTTTGGCAGCAGGGGCAGCAAGGACAGGGAAGAGCCTTTCCAGAAATGTCAGCAGCAGGATTATGGCAGCAACAGTGTTTAGTTCTGAAAGCTGGCATGCTTAGAGAAAAAAACCTTCCTGCCATCGGTGCAAAATTGAACATTACAGTGTTACAGGGATGGGGTTGGCAAAGACCATCTGGCTCTATGGGCTCACCTTCAAGCCTTCTCCTGTCCCTGTGCTGGCCCTGGGGCAGTCTCCATGGGGGAATACATGGTTTGTGCTTGGCCTGGTGTGGCTGCGCTGCCCCGCTGGCACCCCTCTGGCAGTGGCTCAGTGTCCTCTACCCCAGGGGGAGCTGGGGCCCCCTTGCCTGGGGCCTGGCATAGCCCAGCTCCACAGGGAAAGGACATGTCATGGAATGCTGAGGCTGCTGCCTAGCTTTGTGGAACAGAGGAGAAACAAGCTGGAGAAGCCATGGGAACATCTCGCACAGGGAAGCAAAACTTTGGAAATCATACTTTGCATGCTCCAAAGATCACAAACCCCACAGTCCTCAGCACATGTTCTTTTTGTCTGGTTAGCACACCCCCATCACAAGAGCAAGGCCACAAGATGGGAGCTGAAACAAAATGTGCCTGTTTAGGGGAAGAAATAGAGCCCTTGGACCCTCTTCTCTTCTTCCCTGACCTGCAGTATGATGGGAAATGGCCCAGGCACAACCCTGCAGTGGGAGAATGGAGCCTTCCCACACCTCAAAGTGCATGATGCCCAGCCCAGGATCACACTGACCAAGCAACGCATTTCAGTCTAAGCTTTACCCTCCAAGGAGCAGCAGTAAACGTATTTTCCCCAGTGAAAGCAAAGAGCTGTTTTGTGAGGTCTCTTTCTTGGTTTATACAAACACTTGGCCAAACCACACACAAGTGCACTGGGCTGAGCCAACGCACTTGGGGTGAGTCTCCTCATTTACATGTGTTACTTGTAAGGAAATAACCAGCAAAAAAACCCAGCGAGAGGCTCTTCACTTCCAGTAGGTCATGAAAATGAGACCTACTGGTTCTAAAGGGACCAAGAGGACTTTTGGAGAATAATGTTGGCACCATGCTAACATGTTTACCCCAAGAATTCCAGCATCTTTTGCAGTTCTCCACATCGGCTTGGAGATGCACAATTCCATTTCAGTAGTCCACAAAATGATTCCCATACAAGCTTACCTTGGAGTTGCAGTAATATTTGCAAAATCAGGCTGGAACAGAATCCCAGACAGGATGACTTCAAAGAGGAACAACGAACTTCACATCTTACCAGCCTTTATCAAGCATCTTTAGAACCAGCAGGAGTTACTTCCTATGGACTTTTGTCCCTCATGGAGTCACCAGCCGTTATTACACTTCAGGAAGACCAGAGCAAGCCTGGGAGGTTTGGAGCATACAAATAAAACCCACTGTATGCAAAATGCAGGACAGTGGTCTAAAATAAGGAAGAGAACAACACTTCTCCATGCTTAGAGAAATTTCTCCATACTTGGAGGTTCTTGAGTTGAGTCTAAACACAGAGTCATGAGAAGAAACGCAGCATTGAATAACGACTTCTCCAAACAAGGCTTTCTTATTGCACTTTCCTCCACAGTAGAAAGAGCCATGCTGCACTTGTAATTGCAAACACAAGACAAAATTCATCCCTGCCAGGCATTGTGAAGTCACAGGGACCCCTTCCTTAGGCCAAGGAGGACTTGTGTGCAAAAACCACCCTGATGGCTCCGTCCCATGTGAACATCTAGAGAGAGCTGCACATGTGGTCTTGGGGAGAGCTGAGACAGGCACTTCGTACATTCAGAATTGAAGATAAAAGACGCCCTCCTTCAAAACCATCCTGTTTCAAAAAGCAGCTCCATGATTCAGCAGAGAACACCACTTCACCGCTATGCATCTGTATCAGCCATATGTTACTGGGCAAAAGCAGCCTTATGTCTCATCCCGTGCCCAGTGCCAGGAGATGCATCCCATTGTGACTACAGCATGCCAGGCATTGTGTGTTGGTGTGCTGTAAGCAACCTGCACCAACACTGTCAGTTGCTCATTTAGCAGGCAGAGTAGAGTGTGGCTGTGCTCCTCTCCCCATACACACAGCCATCTTGTCTCAGGGCTGGCCCGGTGGCACTGAACCCAAAGTACCAAGGTATCACCTTCCCCTAGTAACTGGAGGGTGAAGTGGAGGGCAGCTGAGGAGCAGATTACAGGGATTTATGGAGGGGAAAGGACAAGCAATTTGGGGGTTTACAGCCCTGCAGGGGTGTGTTCCCACAAACCACCACTGACAAGAGCAAAAAACATCCCTGTGAAAAGCAGGGGCTTGGGGAAGAAGTCAGTAGGTGCCAGGGGCACAGGCCCCCAGGCATGGCAGGGTGGTGGAAACCGACAGGAGGGAGAAAGGACAGTACCTGTGTCCACCCAAGAGGCTGGAGCCTCATCCCCAGGCAGTTGGCCCACAGCTCCCTGAGCCTGAGCAGTGGTGAGGGCAGGCAGTTACCCATTGCTAGATCGTATCATTGCAGTCTGACTGGGGTCACAAAGTTTTATTGTCAGAATTCTGTATTTCTTTATTTTTTTTTAAATCAAGCATGTGCAGCTTGTGAAAACCACAGTCCCAAAGTCAAGCTGGTTCTCATTACAATATCGCTGACAACAGGGACACAGAAGCTAATAGCCACTAAAAGCCAATTTCTGTTTCTGATACACAAGCTGTGTGAGCCACAGGTACTTCAGCTGAAGCACAACAAAGACAAACCACTTTCAATCGTGGCTCAGCAGACCAGTTCTCAGATTTGGCAAAGTGTATGAGAGAATAATTCCTGAATTATTAGTTAATCTATTAAGCAGAGGTAGAACCTCTAAAGGTGGGGAGAGGGTAGCAGGAGACCAGTTGGTTGGAATATATAAAAGGCTATAGAAAACATTAGAAACCATATAACTATAAAGGAAAATCCCTCTGAAACTGTACTATTCTACCAGTTTTTTTCCATTTATACATTTAGAAGCTAAGCTTTACAATTAAGAGAGGAGAGTGACAGCCGTGATTATACTTCCTCAGAGCTGCTTTTCCTTTGGTTCTTAGGGTTATTGTTGCTCCTTACACAGCAATTGAGCTTTGGAAGCATGGCTAGGAATTTGAATGAATTTGAAAGCAGTTCAGAGAGTACTGTGCCCAGCGGAGAAAATGACAGTGCCATTTGGGAGCAGTACTTAGAAAGGAGAAACCTTGTTCTGAGGTTCCTGCACTCCAGCCTCAGCCTCCACCACCTCCAGCACCAACGGAACAAAGCTGAGCTTTTGAAGAAGTGTTGCTTTTACTTGGAGATTGAGCCCAAACACGTGAACATGATAGACTTCAGCTATGAGATGCATTGCATTGACATCTTGGAAGTAATAGACCCCATCCAATGGGAGAGGATGAAGAAAGTGGGAAAAAACCAGGCTCAAATCCAGCTCTCGCTTTTAACCGACCTGTTGGAACAGTTGGAACAAGGTCGGGAGGAGCTGAGCTGTTGCGTAGAGACCTGGGACATGGTAACATTCCTCTCTGGGTGGGATGGAATAATGCAGAGACTGTTCAAACTCTCCGAGTATATGGAAACTCTCGTTCCCTTGCAAGTGCCAGGACAGCTCTATGTCAAGCACCGTTTGGTGTCACGTGCAGATCTTGCACCATTAAACCACAACATTCGTCTTTCCCTCAGTACAAAGATGCCGCTGATTTTTGATCGTAAAGGATCATTTGCAGGCAAGGACTGGGCCAAGCTCAAGTGGTCTGGTGAAAATCAAGAGTCACCCCCCGAACAATGTGAACTGCACATTAAGTTACTGACAAGTGGGAGTCAGGCAGAACCAGACTACAGTCGGTTTCAACCGGTCACCTCCAACGTGTGTATAGTCCAGGACCTGCAGCCTGGCAGACCATACAAATTCACAATCAGTAGGTCGCTCACTCCCACTTTTGTCTTTGGAGACTGGCATGACAGCATTACACTGAAGACAAAAACTGACGCTGCTGATGACAGAGACAGCAGCACTTGGACACCAGAAGGATAAGGTGGCATTTTTCTCATTTTATCCATTTGAAAAAGATGAATGAGAAAAATTAAACCTTATATTTAAAGCTTTGGTATAAAACTGAACTCATTCTGTTTTAAACAACAATTTTACAAGTGCCTTCACCAAATCTTTCCAAGGGCATTCCAAATTTCTCACACAAAACAACGTCCTTGGGCAGCATTCAGGACTCAACACTCGCATCCTGCTGCCAGAACTCACAGGCGGGAGCAGCTAGAAGCAGGCAGTCTTGCAGGACACCTTGGATACAAAGCAGAGGAGACAGAAACATCTCCATCATGCAGTGCTTTCTCTCCACCAGAACGTGCTCATTGCCACAGCTTCTTCCTATGACGTTGTGTTGGCTTTTTTACCCCAAGTTATTTTTTCCCCCATGTCCTTCCTCCAAAACACCTGAACTGAATCCTGAGCTCTTCACGTCACTCACCTGAATTTACCTCTATCTCTCGTTGTTGTGGTTTGGCCTCAGATGGCAACAAAGAACCATGCAGCTGCTCTTGGGCCCGGTCCCTCACCCCAAGCCATGAGGGGAGAATAGGAAGAGAATGGCAAAACTTGTGGGTTGTGACAAAACCAGAGCAGCCTAACCGGCTCCCTAGCAGCAACTTCCTGCCCTCTCCTCCTCCCAGGCCAGCTCCAGGGTACAGACTGGGCATGGCTCACATGGGATGGAATACCTGTGTCCCTGATAGATCCTGCGGAGAATTGACCTTATCCCTGCCAGAACCAGGACATTACTCACCATTTATTCTCTACCATCTATGCCATGCCCAGATCTTACAGTTTCCAATTAAATGCCACCACTGTCTTATATATACGTATGTACATACTTATCCATACAGGTATAAGGTCCTTAGTCTATGGACCACCCTTCTAAAATGTTCATTGAGTTAATTTAATCCATTACTTTGGACTCCATCTGTTAGAACAGTCTCTCAGGGCAGGAAAGATGGTGTGTGTTGCTGGGCTGTTGCTGTATTTTCAGGGCTCGCAGCTGACGTATCCGGTGCAGCTCATGCCCACAGACCATGAGTTGGAGATGCTGATGAAGTTGCTGGGCAGTCAGTTCTGATCCCTTCACTGCTGTACTTTACTTGGTTTATCATTAAAGTCCATCAGTCATTAGTTTGGGCGATTCTTACTGTAGTGGAACCAATAGCAATTACAGAAATGAGGATGTACAGTGGTGGGGTTATTTAGCAATTAACGTCATACAGTTTGATTCATTGGCTATTCTCATCCAAAATCAAATCCCCATGAGGTACACATCGAACTTCCCCATCCTTCTGCATCACCCACCAAGCACACCCAGGTCCTTGAGCAAAGGCAATCCCACAGATGGGTTTGCCTTTGCCTGAGCAGGACCAACCCAGATGGTCTTCCCTATCATATTCTTCATGTGCACTACGGGGACTTTATCTCCTTCTACAGTACATGGAAGTTTTGCTTGGGCAGGGCCAGCTCGGTTGGTAGATCTGGTGTTCACTAGCCAGGTAGCCTTTGCTAAATGCACATCCCAATGTTTTAAAGTCCCACCACTCATTCCTGTCAGTGGAGTTTTTAACAGTCCATTGTATTGTTTGATACTCCCAGTGGCTGGTGCATGGAAGGGGATGTGACAGACCCACTCAATGCCATGCTCTTTTGAGACTGTTTCAAAAATAAGTCCCATTGTCTGACTCGGTTCTCTCTGGGGTGCCATGTCACCACGGGACTTGCTTTTCAAGGCCCAGAATGGTGTTCTGGGCAGTGGCATGGGGCACAGGGTACGTTTCCAGCCATCCGGTAGTTGTTTCCACCATCGTGAGCACAAGGTGCTTACCTTGACAGGTTTGTGGGAGTGTGATATAATCAATCTGCTAGGCCTCCCCATATTTGTATTTCAGTCATCGTCCTTCATACCAAAGAGGCTTTAACCTCTTGGCTTGCTTGATTGCAGCACATCTCACATTCATGGATAACCTGTGCAATAGCGTCAATGGTCAAATCTACCCGGCACGGTGCAGTGAGCTGTGCCTCTGGAATAGCCACAGCATTTTCCTTTTGAATATTCTGTCACTTTTTCAGAGCCCTGTAGTGGTTCGGGGATGAAATCCCAAACCATTAGAGGTGAGAACCTCTCTAGATACCTGCCCTATATGCTCCCACATGCCATACCACCCATCACAGTCCAGCCTTGGGGCAGATCTCTGGATGGTAGTCTTAAATAGTCGTTTAAGCCTAAAGAAGACCAGAAACACATTCGGGAGACATAACAATAGGACCAGACTGGTTTCAGCATCCCAAAGATACTTGAAATTCCCAAAAGCTGTAGTACCTGGTCCAAAGGAGAAAAGGGAGGTAAAAGAGCTGGGGAAAGTATCTCCCCCTGTTTCCTCATAGATCAGGTGTGATTATTAATAAATTCTGAGAGATGACACCGGAGGTACTGGCAGGATACCACCATCACATACACACACACCCATAACTGTCTGACCAGTGATGGTCTCACATCATAAACTGATATTACACAGCACAGCAAAATTACAATCCTGATGCCTCTCCCAGAGGTGACAAACAGCATCTTGGGGAGCACATAAACCATATAGGAATTTACGTAACAGCCATGAGAACACACAAAGCAACATTGTGAGCGGTGGCTATTCAACAAATACAATAAAGGCACACAACAAATTAGTTTTAACAGGTTCTCCTCGGATTTTGTCGTTATCTCAACCCTCCAAGAGCCCCACGTTTGGGTGCCAAAAAAAGACTGTCTTGGTTTGGCCTCAAGACTGCAACAAAGGGCTACCTGGCAGTCACTGTCTCAGACCATCCCATACCCCTAGCCGTGAGGGGAGAATAGGAAAAAAAAAGGCAAAGGCAATTTAAGAGAACAAGAAAACAAGAACAGTAATACTGACAGAGGAATATACACCCATGATTACCATTAGGGTTCCTCGCACACTGACCCCCACCAGAATGCCCCAGCTGGTGACTTCCTGCCCCCTCTCTAGGCCAGTTCCCCGGGCATGGCTCTGACAGGGTGGAATTCCTGTGTCCTGGGGAGAATTAACCCTATCCCTGCTGGAACCAGCACACTCATTCCTCGCACTCTCTACACCCTGTGCCTTATAGGTACCCAAGCATGATTTCATGCTCACCCCTGCACAGTGCACAAAAAGATCACTCTGAATAAAAAACCAACAAACTGACCACCCCCACAACAAAGAGGGAAGGGTAACACATTGACACAACCAATATGCAGGAAACTATCTGTTCTCCCCTATACTGCAGTTCATACTCACGTTTCCAGGGATGGGGCATCTCCCACCTCTCTGGGCAACCTTGCCAGCATTTCACCACCCTCATTGTCCTTCCTTACATCTAGTCTGAATCTTCCCTCTTTTAGTTTAGAACCATTACCCCCTGTCCTATTGCAATAGGCCCTGCTAAAACGTTTGTCCCCATCTTTCCTTTAAGACCCCTTTAGGTACTGGAAGGGGCTATAAAGTCTCCCTGGAGCCTTCTCTTCTCCAGCCGAACAACTCTCTCAGCCTGTCTTCATAGCAGAGGCAGTTCAGGCCTCTGATCACTTTTGTGGCTCTCCTCTGGACTTGTTCCAACAGGTCCACGCGTCTCTCCTGTGCTGAGGACTCCAAAGCTGAATGCAGTACTCCAGATGGGGGTCTCACCAGAGCAGAACAGTGGGTAGAACCATCTCCCTTGACCTGCTGGCCATCCCTCTTTTGATGCAGCCCAGGATATGGTTGGTTTTCTGGGCTGCAAGTGCACATTGCTAGCTCATGTCCAGCCTTTCCCCATCAGTCCCCCCAAATCCTTCTCAGCAGGGCTGCTCTACATCCCTTCACTCCCCAGCCTGTACTGATACCAGGGGTTGCCTTGACCCAGGTGTAGTACCCTGCACTTGGCCTTGTTGAACCTCATGAGGTTCACATAGGCCTACTTCTTGAGCCTGTCCAAGTCCCTCTGGATGACATCCCATCCCTCAGACTTGCTGACCACACTGCTCAGTTTGTGTCATCTGCAAATCTGTTGAAGGTGCCCTCAATCTCACTGTCCATGTCATTTATTAAGATATTGAACTGTACTGGTCCCAGTATGGACCCCTGAGGGACACCACTATTCACTGATCTCCATTGGGACACTGGGCTGTTGACCACTACCATCTGGGTGCGACCATCCAACCAATTCCTCATCCCTTGAACAGCCCACCTGTCAAATTCCAATCTCTCCAACCGAGAGAGCAAGATGCTGTGGGGGACTGATCAAAGCCTTCAGACAGGGGAGACCCGTAGCTCTTGCCTTTGTCCACTGAGGTAACGTGGAGAATGTTTGCAAACATCCGGAACTCACCGGGCGGAACCCGCACCGGGCGGAACCCGCACCGGGCGGAACCCGCACCGGGCGGAACCCGCACCGGGCGGAACCCGCACCGGGCGGAACCCGCACCGGGCGGGGCCGGCCTCCTCCTCCCCGACGGACCCTGCCGGATTGGCTGCACCGGGCTGGCCAGCAAGGGGAGCTTTGATTGGCTGGGGAGGTCACGTGAGGCAGAGGCCTCTGGCCCTTGACAATAAACATGGAGTCGATCTTCCATGAGCGGGTGAGTGATTGACTGAAGGGTCTTGTTTGTGGCTGATGGAGGGAGCGTGGTGCTGAGGGCAGCTCTACTGGCCCGGGGAGGGGGTCGTCGGGACTGTGCCCTGCTCGGCTGGGCCGCGCTGCCCCCAACATCTCTCTATCGGCCGGGAAAGGCTACGGCTCGGTGTGTTCTGTCCCGGGGCGAGTCGGGGCCCTTTCGTCTGCGGCTCGGCCTTGCTGGGCTCGGTGAGGGCAGGAGACGTTGTCAGCGGAGGTCAGAGGGTCAGGGCTGAGCTCGGCCATTCCCCCCGTGCGGTGGCGATTCTTCTCGGGCCTTCAGAAACGGACCTCGGGCAGGGGGAGGCGCCGGCTGCGGCTGATCCCGAGAGAGCCGGCCGCGGTGAGAGCCGGCAGCAGCGGGCAGGCCTGGGTCTGCGCTCTCCGCCCAGCCTGGCTTGGCCGGGGCTGGGCGGGGAGCGGGGAAAGGGAGAGCACTTACGGAAGTCCGGATTCATCATCTGTGCCTCTACGCGTTGAACAGCATCTCCTCTTCTGGAGTTTAAGTGCTACTGTGAACGGCTATGATTTGTCCAGGCTCCCAAACAACAAATACTTCTGCTGTAATGCTATTTAAATGTGTCTTTTTTCTTTTTTTTTTATGTGCTCTGCCAATGCCTCCGCACCCTTATTGCGTTAAGGTTAATACTAGTTTACTTGGCAAAGAAAGCAAGATGGCTGTACAACCTTCTTAAAGAAAAAATAAACCCCCCACTTTTCTGAAATGCATAGAACCTGAGGAGTGTTCTTTCAAACTAGGTTTGGGTGCCAAGCATTGTGGTGTTAAGCAGCTGCTGTTGAGTGGATGAGTGATAGATTTCAGCCATTAAGGTCTGTGCTACAGTGGCCTTGAGTTCCAGTCTAGGTTGGAAAAGGAGTTCAAAGCAGGTGTACCTTTCTCTTTTTTGCCCTAGCCTACAGCATAATGAAATTACAACTTTTTTTTTATTACTAGTTTGCTTTACAGTCTAATAACAAAACTCTGCTGAAATTGGGGTGACAGCACAATATGTTCAAATTTACAAGCTGATTGTAGTTGCTATGGGTTTTGGCGGGGGAGGGAGGGTACAGTCTTGGGTGTCTCACTTGTGAAATATAACTGATCCGTTAAGTTAGTTACACCTCAATACCTCTTTTAAACTGGAGTACCAAATATTTTTATCTTGTTATCTATCGTTATTATTTTAGGGTAAACTTAACTGAACCTCTGTGGTTTTGTTTGGTTTCTTTTCTTGAGGGGTATTTTTTTTTCACCTCAAGTACACTGTCTCAGTTCCTGTCAAAAACACTTGAAGTGCTGTATGTACATGCACATCCTCCATTTGAATCCTCAGGTGTTCCAATAAAAACCCATGGAAAACACATTTTGTAAAATTTCCCTTATGAATCCCAAAGACCTAAGCAATGTGGCATTTTTAACAGGGGAATGACAGTTGCAGAAAGTAGGTCTTAAGGATGGGGCTTAAGGTGTCCCTGTCTTCGAAAATGGCATTTCCTTTGATAAGATACAAGTGATTGAAAATGCTAAAAGTAGGGCAGCATTTTTTATTGGGGTAGGTTTCAACAAAGGGATTTCACATTATGGGAAGATGCGGTATTGGCTGTGCACACACCAAAAAAAAAAAAAAAAAGGAAGCTAGTTTCTGTTAAAAACTAAGATTTCTTTTCTCTTCTGCATTTTCCACTTAAAATGTACAAATTAATGTTTAAGAAAACTTTAAGAACTGTACAAATACAGGAAGGTTCTTTTAGTTAAATTAATCTTTAAGCCTATAATACAACACATTTTCAAAGATTCATTTAATAGCTTCTTGTTTCTAAATATTTTTTCTTTAATTCTGGCGAAAAACCTGTGGTTCTCAAGCAGGTTCTTCTGTTGCAGTTTAATGACATGAGCAGCAGCAGGTATAAAGTCCCAAAGGGACAGGGGCTGGTGTTCAGCCTGGAGTTCATTGTTGTGGGAAGGCCATGAGCTGGAGGAGGTTTCTGGATTCTGTTGGACCCTGGCTGTACAGCTAGTCCAGCTCCAGTAACTCCTTACTCAACTGAGGGATGAAGCCCTAGGAAGAGTCTGTCACCTGGGGTAAAGGGAACTTTGGAGGTTCCTGTTGTAGGGAAGATCCTGGGAGATTTGTGCTTATGACTTGCATGAAACTTTCGTGGAAGGTTAAAGAATATTGCTTCCAGGAACGCGCTTGTATTCTTTGTTCTTGTAGGTTTGGTTGGAGGGAGGGGTGTTCTTTATTTTTGTTGGGAGGTTTTAGTTTTGTTCTAAATGGAGTGCATGCATATTAGAGTTCTTAATGTAAGTAAAAATGAGAACTGATTAAAACAAAGGAGAAAATCTGGATTTTAAAACTGATGTTAACTTTGTTTTGCACTTGTAGTTTAGTTATTTGTAAAGAAATATTGCTTCTCATGGGAATCTGTAATTTGGTTGTTTTTTCTTTTTACAAGGTAATATTTTATTTACACTTAGGAGAACAGAGTCTGACGTGCATTAATTCAGACTTAGATATTTTTGAATTTGTGCTACAAAATCATGACTGACATTTCTAAGTCACTCATTTTTAATTTGGGCTGACAGTCTAAAAATGTTATATTACATTTCTATTATCTCCCATGTGCTGGATAAGAAACAAAGTATCTAGAGTGTTTTCCATTTAAATGCTTTAGCAACAAAAATATTTTTGTTGTTTAATATGCTGAATTCTATGTTTTTTTCTTGTCACCTTGTCATTTTCATCAAGATTTTAGAACCAGTAGAGCTAGCTTAAAAGAAGCTGGTATTCTATAGCTCCTATCCATAAATTTCACATGGAAAATGAGCTTTACTGCTCCTAATTGCTTTCTCAACAATAAACAAATTCATTATAACCTGGACTGGGTGAGTAACCTGAAACAGGAGAAATATATGCTGTAGATGTATAGTTTTAAGTCTCTGTGGAGCCCTAACAGTCTGCCTTTCTCCAGCCTTATGTGGAGAGCAGATGGTTGATAGCCACACCTGACAGGGAGGAAAAGTTAAAAAAGCAAGAGAACATTTGTTGCAGAAAACACTTGTTACTTGGAAGTAAAGATCTAAACTCTTTCCTTTTCACGTGGTGGTCACTTGGAAGAGGACAGAATCCATTGCCCTGCTGGCTGCAGAGTCCTTGTGTGATTTGGTCAGGGCATTGGCACTTTTTACAGCGTTTCCAAAATAACATTTTTACATGAAATTTATTTCCTCAAAAGAAAGAAACTCACATGTGTGGGGTTGGGTGTTTTTTCCCCATCAAACTGATGGGGGGGGGGGTTGTATTGTATAGCTTGCAGTGTAAGAAATGTGAAGAATACATGGCATCCTGGGTGAGTGGGGAAGGTGGGAAGTTTGAAATGTTGAAATGGTTGAGTCATTTTACAGAGTAAAACATTAATATGATTTTTTTGTTGTTTTCTCTTCCAATGTTAGCAAGAAGGCTCATTGTGTGCTCAGCACTGTCTGAATAATTTGCTGCAAGGGGAATATTTTAGTCCTGTTGAGTTATCCTCTATTGCACAGCAGTTGGATGAGGAAGAAAGAATGAGAATGGCAGAGGGAGGAGTGTCTAGTGAAGAATATAGAACATTTTTACAGGTAAAATCTTTTTAATTTGAGGTTGCTTTACATTTGCCTGAAAACTAATACTGCGTAGCACTGACCTGCTATTCTTGCATATCTAGAGAATGTTAATTTCCTAGTGCTCAAACCTCTTAAATATATAGGGCTTTTCATTCATGTATCTTAAATGTGGCATTTTAAAATGTTACTAGTACAACTTTACAGCAGTTCTACAAAAAGCTACATGATTTTCATCTTACAGTTAGGAAAGTCAGGCATGGCAAGGGGGAGGATTAGCCATTTGCCTTTTGTTTTCGGAAGCCAATGGCAGAGATAGGAACAGATGTTCCCATACCTGTATGTCTCTTAAGCACTGAGCATTTCTGATTTAAAGGTTTGAATTTTTAATTAAGAAGCTTATCTGGGCATAATAATCAGCCTTACAGACTAGGACATGTTTAGTTGTTGCTTTAAGTATGTGCAGTTATATTTAGTCTCAAAACTGAATTATTTCTGACCTTACACACTTACACTATTTTTTCCTTTTCTTCCTCCTAACTTCACACTGAGCAGCAGCCTTCAGTAAATATGGATGATAGTGGATTCTTCTCAATTCAAGTAAGCACAGCTCTTTACTGACACTTTTATTTATGCAATATATATTCTCTCACAAAATTTAAATGGCATCGAGCTTTTTCATGTAATTTCCAGTTTGTAGGCTTAATGGGATTAAGTGCTGGACTTCTAAATCTTCGAGTTTTCCATTAAGAGCAGTGACTTGCAGTTTCTCAGTTCATGGGCCCTTGAACACCGAGGAGGAGCGTGGGCCACTGAACTGTGAAAAACTGTCACCTGCTGACAGTAAGCTTGATTTCTAAGTTGCTTCTTAAGGGGGACTTCAGGTTTTCATAGTCTCCAGGTGAAAAGGCAGACTTCATATTTTCTCAAATTATAAACTGTAAAGTCCTTGGCAGTGATTACAGGGTTATCACAGTGATCTGCTCAATGGAAAAAGCTGCAATGTCTGCATTGCAGTTTTTATAACACGTTCCAGATGCTTTAGAGCTGGAGTTTTTCTTTTTTTCTTTTCTTTTTTGTTTTTTTAAGGACCATAGGGGAAAAGTAATTAATAAGAAATACTTAAACCAGAACAACAACAACAAAAAAAGTATTGAACATGTAATTGGGGTGTGTTTCTAGATGAGAGCTGTAGGCAATGCTTTGCACCTTTGGCTGTCACTTGAGCTTTCAGAAGTGATTATCAATGTTCCAGAATCCCTAAAGAGCCTGTCTTCCTTATGGCAGGAGAGGGCTGTTTTCCCATTTGATGAAAGACCATTAACAGTTTGGCATTTCTTGTTTGCTTGATTGCAGCTTCAATATTGAAGTTGAAAAATAAATGCTTCCTCATATTCTCCATTTTTTTGTCCTGTCACTGCTTTGCTCACTTGCTGAATAGTTGGCTCAGTGAAAGGAAGATGAATTGTTAATTTAAAATTTCTCACAGCATTATTTCAGGTAGTTTTAAAGAGTTATTGTAAAAGCATTTGTGCTAATGTACCTGACTGATCCTGTGGTGCAAAATTTCCAGTAGTTACTGTGGGGAAGGATGATGTTGGACTTGGGGGGAGAGAAGGCAGAGCAATACATTGAGAGCTGAGATGACAAGTTATGAAGTGTCTGTGGGAGGTGAAGCTACAGCTTTGTCTGGGGGAGTAAGCTCATTAACACATCTCAGTTAAATCCCAGTTTTGTTACTTCCCCTTAGATATAAGATGCGTGTTATGTTTGCATTCATACCAGTTTCCTTTTGAATAATGTGATTCCGAGGTTTCCTAGCAATGTTTTGCAATCTGAGTTCCATGAAAACATTATATTTGTTTATATCAGCTAAGATTGCTTAAAATTAGATCTGATTTGACTCATGAAATGTGCTAATTTTTTGACAGGTCATAAGCAATGCCTTGAAAGTTTGGGGTTTAGAACTAATCCTCTTCAACAGTCCAGAGTATCAGAGGCTTGGGATCGACCCTATGTAAGACTTTTTCCTTAGCACTCTGCTTTCATTTTACAGAAAAATAATCCTCTTACTCTATGATTTAAATCTGTCTTTAAAATTACTGTTTCAAGCTGTGTTGCTTTCTGATGTTTTATTTTCCCATCTGTCTTTAATTTTCTCTTCTTGTGAGTGTGTATGAGTATCTGTCCTCTGTGCCTTCATGATGTCTCAGTATGTGTGGCATCACAGGTGTATAGTGATGTCAGTGCTGTTGACAACTCCTTAAATGTTACAAAAGCAGTATGAGTACTCTAACAGCAATAGTTGTATTACTGAAATTTTATTATATAAGTTTAAATTAGTGATAAAAAAGAACTTAAACATTAATATACACTCCAATATTAGAATATTTAATTTTTTCTATACCTTTTGTTTTTCTTTTTACAGAAATGAAAAGTCATTTATTTGTAATTATAAGGAACACTGGTTTACAGTTCGAAAGTTAGGAAAACAGGTGACATTGTCTTTTTTTTTATTTAAAAATTGACTTGAGAATGGGGGTGGAAAAGTGGTTGCAAGTAGACCATGTGTTGGCGTTTTGCTGCATTTTGCTTTAATAGTATACCACATTAAAAAAAAAACCAAAAAGAGTAAAAGTTTGTTACATCCAAATATGCCAGGCAGCTTTTTATGAATGTTAGCCTGGGGAAAGACCCTAGGATCAGTTCCCCAGTGAATCTGTCCTCAAGGGAGCTGCAGCTCTGATAGAGTCTATGTCTCTAAGCTCTTTTTCTTCTGTATGAAAAATAGCAGAGCAAATCTATGGCGGGGGGGAGGAGGGAGTTCTGGCCAAGGATTAGGATCTTTATAGAATGCAAACTTATTTGAGTGCACTAAATTATTGATGTTGTGAAAGTATTTTTGCTTGTTCAAGTGGACAGTGGGTATAAGAAAAAGTTCAAATTTCAAGTGTATTTATATTTGTGATGGCTTGTATTTAAGAGATTCCTGTCAGAATAAGGTTGGGGAAAGTAGAATTGCAACTTTGCAATGTTTTAGAAAACTTTGAGACAGTTGTTCTATAAGCAGAAATTAATTATTAGAGGTAAGGGATGGCCATACAAGTATATTGTCCATATGTATAATAAGTCACATTCATGTCCCTTGTAACGCCGGTGCAGTGCTCTGTTTCAGTAGTCAATCACTGATCTGGCTCATACTGCATAGGCTTTTATAAGATGGTTGGGTTTTGGGGTTTTTGTTGTTGTAGAAAATGTTCATGCAATAAGCCTTTTAGATTCTACACTAGTGGACAGGAGTCTCTTTACTCATTTGGTTCAGCTTGTGAGTGGTAGCTATAGGGTGGAGCACCTCTCTGATGGAGACAGGGTGAGAGCCTGGAGATGAGAAGGCTCCAGAGAGACTTGATAGCCCCTTCCAGTACCTAAAGGGATACTAGAAGGGGCTATAAGGAGAGATGAGGCCGGGGGGAGGAGAGAGACTTTTTATGGCGGAGAGTAGTGACAGGACAAGGGGTAAGGGTTTTAAACTGAAAGAGGGGAGATTTAGAAGAGATACTGGGAAGAAATTATTCACTCTGAGGGGTAGTGAGACACTGGCACAGGTTGCCCAGAGAAGTTGTGGTTGCCCCATCCTTGGAAGTGTTCAAGGGCAGGGTTAGATGGGGCTTTGAATAACCTGGTCTAGTGGGAGGTGTCCCTGCCTGTGGCAGGGGAGATGGAATGGAGGGATCTTTTAAGGTCCTTTCTAACCTAAACCATTCTATAATTCTATTGAAATTTAAAATTAAAAAAAAAAAATATATTGACCTGAATTGACCTGTGAGTTAACAGAACTGCTGTTCTGCATTAGTTTAAAAATACTGCTAATGTATACAGGCCATTTTTATTTATTTCATATCAAATAGGCTACACAGTCTCTTAGAAGTACAGGAATGTTCCTTATTTTCAAACATGTGGGATTTTGTGAAATAGAACATTTTGGGCTAGAGCACCAAGTTGTATGGGGGATGTTTTTTGCTTGTAGCCACATGAAAACAATACTAGGTGTCTGTTATCTAGAGAGTAATGAGAAACAATAGACAAAATAGGTTGACTTAGATTTGACCGGCTTCTGTTGTTACAGATAAAGCAAAATTAGCTTACCAAACCTTCCTCGTCCATGAGGAAAGGTTTAAAAGTTCACCTGTAATCTCTCTGTCGTGTTTATTTAACTTTTTATCCCCCACTCCTGCCCTGTTGGTGGCCTTACCCTTTCCTAGTGGCAAAGGGTGTTTTTGACAAATGAAGTGAATGGATGATAGAATGGTAGCTGGTCACTTACCTGTATTCCAGGTGAATAGTATGGGCCTGACTGCAACTGTATGGCTGCATATATGGAAATTTGGGGAGATTTTTCTGAGAATGGAGATAGAAGGAGAATTTTATCTGAAATGGTGCTTCCTGGTTAAAGTTGGATAATATTGAATGAGTATGGTATAAAAACAAAAGTTGTTTGTTTGCAATGTATTTGGGGTTTTAAAGGTAGAATATTTTGTCATGCCTGTTTGACTATATTTTCTCTCTAGAAGAAGTAATGCCTCTAGCTCTCTTCAGAGAGATAAATGATCTGTGTGTGTTTATCTCAAGTGTCCCCTACTGTAATATTATGCTGTACTATCAGCATATTATGTTTGAATTAATTTTTCTTAATTTTTATATTTAAAAATTATCTCAGAGAGAAGTGAACTATAGTTTTCAGAATCAGCAGCTATTAAAGGCAGTGTGTTCAATGAAAGTATTTCGTGGAAAGAATTTGACTTCTGCTTCCTGTATCTATCAGTTTCTTAAGATACAGCGTTAACTTATGAAGGTTTCTTCCTTCAATGCGCTCTGGTTGGATTTAAACCTAGGATTAAGCAGAATTTTAGAACAATGTCTGAAATACTTCTTCTACCATTATATTTTATCTGTTTTAATCTGTTTGCCTGGTACCAGTGCTCAGTAATGGGAGAGAGTGTGCAGTCATTGCCCATCTTCAGATCTCCCCTTAGCTGAAGGGTAACCTTTAGCAGGGTAGGTACTGTGCTTCAAAAGACTTTTAATTTGAGAATTTATTTTACTAGATTTATTTGGATATTCCATCATAGAAAATGACCACAATGTACAGAAATGGATTACAGAGTAATCTTTATGCTAATTTGTTCTCTCAAACCTTTTTTTTCTTAATTACAGTGGTTTAACTTGAACTCTCTCTTGATGGGTCCAGAACTAATATCAGATACATATCTTGCACTTTTCTTGGCTCAATTACAACAGGAAGGTAATAGTAACTTGCAGATGTTAAATCTCATTAATTAAAAGTAGGTAATAAATCATTATTTATTAGAACTTATGTATTCAGTTAACTACCCTTAGTTTTATGATTGAAATAGTGAAATAACCCAAGTCCTTATAATGAAAGGTAGAGCCTTAGATTGTAATAAATTGCACATCATTGTGTTCCATATAGTGTGCATTTTAGAGTGTTTATGCATGCACCTTAATGCTGTAGACTTACGGTTTGTTTTTCTCAGGTTATTCCATATTTGTAGTAAAAGGTGACCTGCCAGACTGTGAGGCTGATCAGCTATTGCAGATGATTCGGGTACAGCAGATGCAGCGACCAAAGCTAATTGGAGAAGAGACAGCACAGTCAAGAGAGCAGAGGTAAGGTAAAAGGTTTCATTTTAATGATGTTTGGTATGAGTGGTTTCCATCATTAATGCCTACATGGAGACAACTCCCTTTAAGACATAACGAGAAGTGCCTTTAGCACAATACACTTACTACTCTTGCACACAGTAGAAGCAAGTTGGTAGAATACAAATGGTGTATTTTTAAGCATACAAAAGCTACCTTAATAGGAATTCAGTCCTTCCACTTGTGTTGTGTAGTGCAGATTTTTAACTTCATGATTACGGTATTTTTCCAACTACAGTAAAATGGGTTAGCAAATCTTACCAACCCATGGTTAATAGTAACCAATCTATCATTAAGACTGGCTTGTGCATTCTGTCATAAGTGGAAAAGAATCAAAACCCCATATCAGAATTCCACATCATATGAATCATACATATGAATCATACTTGGAATAATTTCATTGTAAGTGTTGTGACACTGCTTTGATGCCTACTGCTAAAACAAAGCATACAAACTACTACTTCTGCAATAATTTTATCACGTTTTCGTAGTGAATAAATTGCACACTGATAAAAAGGCTTAAGGCTTTTCAGAGGAATTAATTCATTATTATTTCTTCCACTTTATAGAGGTAAACTGGTATAAATTGATGGAATAAAAACGAAGTACTTGGCAGTAACATAGAAAGTGTGGATAGTTTACAGAGGATCTGTTGCTCTCGTGCAGTCATCAAAGCTTCCTAAGGAGATCACATGCACTATTTTCTGATGGTATAATTGTTTAAATAGCAATAGGTTTGAATAACGTGCCTTATTTCTTTGTGTAGCATTACTCTTTTGGAAGTTTCTCCTATTGAACAGATTCTTACCACAGTGTGCATGGGTTTACAATTGCAATATTTTCATTTTTACAGTGAAAAAATGTGCTTTTTCATGTAGAAATGAAAACAGTTGTTTATGTAACAAGATTTTCACAATAGAAATGTTTTTTCCCCAAAGCTTAAAACAAAAAGGCAGAGTTAAATCAGCAGAACACATTTACTTTAAATCTCAGAATACGAGTTAGTATCATTTCTGTCTGAATTCTGCCATAAATGTATCAACTTCACAGGCTCCCCAGAAGTGATGTGGACCAAGCAATAGAAGTTAACCATCCTTTCGATGGAACAGGCATGTTAGATGAAGATGAAGAGAACTTTCAGAGAGCCCTGGCTTTAAGTAGGCAGGAAATTGATATGGAAGATGAAGAAGCTGATCTTCGCAGAGCCATTCAACTCAGCATGCAAGGTGCAGTGCTCATCTAAATTTCTCTTACAGTGGTCATGTTCTTGTGCTTTCGGCAGCTACTGAAATCAGCCTCAGTCAGCCACTTTCTCCAGTGTGCATAAAGCTCCCTGAAAAGAGATGTTTTGAGGCATGGAAGGGCAATCCAGAACATCCCATAGGTATCTCCTTTCTGCTTTTTGAAAAGTTGCAACTTTCATGTTAGTATTGATCATTAGGAAGCAAGAATGAATTGGCAAAGGGTGGCATGAGGGAAGGGAAACCCCTCCTCCTAAGGTGAAGAGGAGAGATAGTATCAAGTGAAGTTAGCCTTGGTGCTTATTTTTCAGCAAGTCTCTTTCATCCTCTCAAGTTTGAAGACATTTTTCTTAGGCTATATTTTAATTTACTAACTTCATTTTGCTCTAATGAGTAGGATATGGTATGTTCTGGTTTTAGGTAGTCGTCGAAGTCAGTTCTCGGACTCATTACCACAGAATGTTCCTCAGTCGCCTCACACCAGTCAGACTGACTCCCTTTCTTCAGAAGAACTGCGAAGGAGAAGACAAGCATATTTTGAAAAGTAAAGTAGTTGATAGAAAACTGCATGGGGAAGTACATGGTATATTTTTCAATGCTTTTAGGGGTGTGGATGGGTTTCTGACTGAGGTCCAGCTTAACTTCCATCTCTTAGCGCTGTTTTCCTAACAGTACCTGAATTTTGCTATTCCCAGATGGTTCCTATGAAACCTGTAAATAAGAGGGGATCTGTTAGTAATGTAACATCAGTCTTGTGAAGAAAGCAAGCATATGTGTTACAAAATGAAATCCTGCAAATTTCTGTAATTACCTTCCTGAAGAAAAGTATTCTTTCTGTAAGACTTTTGCTTCTGGTGATGATGCCTCTAATGTGCATCACATGAACACGTTCTCAATGATATGTTATGTTGCTGTTCTGGAGTACCTTCTTAATACATGGTTGGGGTACTGTACCTCTTCTTTATATCTGTCTCCTAGTGATGGAGGAAATAAAGACCAGGGAGAAATGCTATGGACTGGAGGAGTTAGACTTTGCATGAGGGGATGAGAATGGAGGACAGCTGAATTCTGGGAAAATAGTTGCATGGCTTGGAATACAGTGTCGGGAAGATGGGTGTCTGAAGGTTAGCAAGGTGGAAAGATTGAAGAGATTTTAGGTGCAGGTGTCTCCCTGTACCAAACAGTTTCTACTTCTTACTTTTGGCCTTCCTTACGATGAGAAAGACTTGACAACGGGTCTCACACTGATGTTAATCTTACTCTCATAAATTTGTAACACTTTCAGGCAGCAACAGCAGCTACAGCAGCAAGATCAGACCCCAGACGTGCATGGTAAGCCAACTCAAAGCTCAAGCACTCCAGAAGCGGACCCAGGTATTGCTTTTTAAACTTATTTCCAACACTGAAATATTTGTGTCTCTCACCTTTGTGTTGTGCAGCTTTCCTTGTCTGCCTACTCCCTTCCTTCCGCAGCCATCCAGACTATGTATGACAGCCACGTCTCTCTTTGGCGGTGAAGCAAAGGGTCGCCTTCTTGAAAAGCCTGTTCTGTGTTGAATGTCAATATCCTGTTTCAAAATGAAGAGCGTTACTGTTAGACCATTTAAGTTCTGGCTTTGCTTTTTGTTGGTTTGTTTGGCTTGAGCACTAGAAAGTGTAATATCTGGGATTCGTGCCAACAATTTTTTTAGATGACTAAGCTGTATGGCAATGTAATAAACTACTGGAACCGGTTTTCAGTATCTAGGCCTTACCAGTGTTTAGTTTTGGTGATCCAAAATTAACATGTATTATTTGTTACCAGCTGACCATTGTGGAGGGGAAGCTAAGTGCAAAAGGTCAATGATACTTAAAAAAATACAGCCAAAACCAGTATTGGGGGTAGGGTGGAAACAGGTGGGTGTGGACAAAAGGAACAAAGAAAGCATTTGACTACAGCTTAGAACTACCTCTTTGCATTTATTATAACTTCCATGCATTTATTTTCTTTAGGAGGTGATATGAGTGAAGAAGACATGCTTCAAGCAGCCATGAATATGTCTCTGGAATCTGTTAGAAACCACTTGAATACAGAAGAGGAGAAATGACAACTTTTGTCCCCTCTTATTGTTAAAACACTAAGTCTCCATTATAACTTTACTGTGTGGATGTTGCACAAGCAGGGTTCATTTCAGAGTTCTGGAAGCAGGAATGAAAGGGGAGGCTGGAGGTCAGAGTTTAGAGGGAATCTGCAAATACGAAAAAGATTGCACTAATTTAGAAAACTGTAGCACTCCTATTACAGAACATCTGTTCCCAAGACTAGCTGTACTAAAATTACTTAAACATGTCACATGAACAAAGTTAAGATGTGTGTAGCAGCTGTAACTTGCATTTAAAAAGCAAATTTAAATTATTCTGAAGAATTCTATAGAAGAAAATGCAAAAGGTGCTGAAAACCAGCATCGACTGATTTCCTTCAGTACTAATGGGAAAATAGATAAAAGTAATAAGCTGTGATTGTAAATGACCAAGGCCTTTATAAGAAATCACTTAAAACAGGAAAAAGAGTTAAATTCTGTTTATCTTAGATAATTTATTTTGTGATTATTCTGAGTGACTTAATGTCAACTTTTCGATCCTGCTGCCCACTTCTGAAATGACCCATTCTGCAGGAGAAACCCGAATCCATAAATTTCATACTTTGTAATTAAAGAGAAGATCTTCAGTGTATTGTTGATTATGACGTTACTCCTGAGTCTTTCAGTTACTTCTGACCTTCTAACACTTCCTGGTTTTACTTTCAGTTCCAACTGTAAAATTTTCAGTTCCATGTTTAAAGTAGGATTTTTGCATTGCCCTGTTGTCTTTTGGCAGGTAACTTGCCGCCTTTGGTTGGAATTTGTTTCTGTTTTCTTATGCTCTTTCTAGTTATGCCACTGTTCTGACTATAAATGTAGCATATAGTCAGTTGGGTTAAAAAGGTTTCCTACCTCCTCTGGAGTCTTTTTTTCCTCTTTGAGTTCAACACTTCATTCTGGCCTTGCAGTATGAAAGAGCCGTAACTGGGTCTGGGAGAGAGGAGGAGGGGGTTTAGGTGCCATAAAGTCAGTGCCACACACATAAGGTGCATTCCTGCAGTCTGAAATGACCCCTGCGCAAATAGCTCTTTTAAGAATGAATATTTATGTCTGTGTGGGTGTTCTTTCTGAAATGCTTTCTATGAGTGTCTGTCAGAATGTTGCAGCTTTTTCAGGAATGGCCTTTATTCACGCACCTTACAATTTTTTATCATGCTGTTTCTGATCCTGAGAAAATGGGGAGCAAAGTATGTGAGAGAGCTTATTCTATTGGTTGTAAGACATTAGCTTTGATATCCAGGATGAATGTCTAACAGGGTGACCAAACCTGACTTTCAACTTCAGTGCAACAATTGAGATGATTCATTTTCCTAAATGGTGCTTGAAACACAAATTCTGTTTACATATAAATTATATGGGGAATATGTTGTAGATAGAATATGTAAACTCTAGTCCACTTAATGCATTAACAGTTAGTACAGGCATTCGGAGAACCTTATGAAGGTAACCCCAAATTTCTTTATCAAAATATTCTAAAGTTGTATCATTGCACAGCAGTAACATTTAATTAAAATTAGTATGAAGTGAATGGTAGCTAGAGGGAAATATACATTCAGTACTGTACAAGAAAGGGCTTTTACCTCCCAGTAAAGCTTTGTTTACAGCAATGGTTTCTTGATAGTTTAGGATATTACTATATTATACATAGGTGGGCTAAATTCTGTTTTCCTTACCTATGTGCTGAATTTCCACTGATGTTACCAGAACCATAGGTGCATCTAAGACAAGACAGATTTTGACATGAGAAGGCATTACTTTTTAAAAACTGATTTTAAATTGTCTTTTTAAAATAATCTTTTTATGCACATTACAATTAATATCTGTAACGTCTCAAATTATTACAGCTAAAAAACGGCTTTAAAAGCCTCTGTGTGCATATGCCATTTCTAAATGCTATTAATTTTCAGGTGGTAAACTTCTGCTCAGTTTAAAAATTATATGTAACTGAAAACAGGAAAGGAATCTGCAAAGCACTGAATTATTTCTCTGCTCATCTGTAAATTACCCACAGCTTTAATTTTCCTCCTTCTGTTGTGCCATAAACTGATTCTGAAATAGGACTTTCCTTTTTATAAATAGGTATAGGCTGGCAATTTGATACCAGAAATTAGACCTTTTATCCTCTGTTATAAGAATAGAATAAAAATGTATTATTTCTATAGTTATATAGTGTAGCAGCCCTATATTTAAAAAAAAATAAATCTAAGTCCCATGGAATTGCATTAACTGTAGCCCATGACAGTTACATGTTTTTTATAATCACTAAAGCATAGAGGTTTACATTTGAACTTTCATGTCATTTTGTAAGTTACTTCATCACCTAAGTGTTCTAATATGTGAGGAATATAGAGAAACAGTGCCTGAAAAGCACAACTGTGTCAGTCATTACAGGGCTAACCCTATTCCCTTCGGTGTTGAAACGTTGTCATTCTGCAAATACCAATTTTATTTTCAGAGGAACGTCAAGGTTAATGAAGTAGGTGCATCTGCCTAGTGAAGCAGTGAAGAGGTAGCAATTTAAGCTATGTATGTTAATTGCACCAAAAGAAAAGACTAATGGCAGTACATACTTCATAACTCGGACCTAAAGTTCAAAACGTGTGGACCTGCTGAGAAGCTGGCAGTAAAAAGACGATCTCATTTTTTGGTGTGCGTTCTTTTCCTGATGAACAATTCTCAACGTGGCTGAACTATGCTCATCAGGCGTTTACTAATTTAGAGCCCATTCCTGGTGTTATCTAGGCTGTCAAGCTGATGAGGGTTTTTTCCCACGTTGTAGCTTCAGGCTAAAGTCCATTGTGAAGGAGCAGTTTTATTACAGTGTGATATCTGAGGGAGCTTCAGGTTTCATTCATCCAACAGATTTTTACAGTCTTCCTCACAGTGAACAGTCCATGTGACATCATTTGTGGTTTTCAGCATATAGAAATCCAAGGGGTGTTGGGGGAATGAGTGATACTTCATTAAATACCTTCCAAAATTAGTTCTGTAAATATGATTCTCTAAACTGCTTTTGTGGTCTTGTAATGAGGGCAGGAGGAAAAAGTGTTGTAATGCAGTCATGCTTGAATGCAATTCCTGTTAGGCAAAGCAGGTATAAACTGGAGCTATTTAAATGCTCGCATTTTTCAGGACTTGATACTAATCTGATACAATATTGGTTTACTCTCCAAAATTTGGGCTTCTTGTGCCCTTAAAACAACTGCAAGTTTAAATGTGATTTTCAGCTAATGTACCATTATTATTATTTATAACTTAGTTTTAAGTAGCCTGCAAATTAACTAATACGTAGTCAAAGCTTCACTGTGTTTTAATATTGGAGTATTGCTTCTGTTACAAAGCTGTAAAATGGCAGGGAGTGTAAAACAGTTTCTGCACATCTGCTAAACAATTTTATTTCTGGATTTCAGACAAAAATTGTCATTTGGAAGCTGCTTTTTGTTACCAAACTGACAGCCTTTTAAAAATGAACATGTTACAGTTCTAAAATGTCTGCAATTTTCTCAAATTCAGTTATTGTTTCAAGGATAATGATGAAAACATACAAATGGTGGCCTTTTTACTGGGAAATATCATGGGAAATAGGACTGAAGAACTCTAGAACTCAGACTTGCAAAGAAGTATTAATTGTACAATTCATGTTACTGGTTATCTTATTTTAAAGGAATGAAAGTAAGAATCCAAGGAAAAGAAAAATGGAGGTGGAAACTTTTCTAAAGGGCTTAGGTATAAAATGATGTTGCTCACTTGGTAAGCCATTACTGGTTTGCATGAAATAAACTTCTGGGAAATCCTTATGGCTACTCACAAATTATTTTAGGAAAAAAAAGTGTAACGGATAATAAATATGTACCCTTTCCCCACATGCAGAATCAGTTGTTCAAGTAAGAACAATACTTCTTACTAATACATCTGAACTGGCCTGGTTCAAATATTCAATTCTTTAGTTTCAAATTAGTTGCTTGTTTTTGTTATATCCAGGTTTGCATCTTAAGTATGAGCTGTTTTGCAATAAACTTTTTTTTTTAAACTATATACACACATTTTGCCTTATTTGCATTTCAGACATGGAGGAAATGCTGTCATATTTAACCTGCCATAGTCACCTCTTTTCCCGAATTACAGTTCATCAGAATGCTAAAGTATATGTGACTTTTCCACTGCTTTTACCAAATCAAAATATTTTTCCTTTATTTTCTTTGCTAAGCAAATAATTGTTACTCCATTTAAATTATTTTTTTTAACCTGCCCCTGGTATAGCAACTCTGTGAATTCAGGAGGGGAAACTTATAAAAGGGTTTGAACAGAAAGGGATGTAATATTTAAATGTCACGGGGAGGGGGGGGAAAGAAGTAGGGGAAAAACTGTGATATTGTCCTTAATGCATGCAAGCATTGATAATATTTTCTCTTTTGCTACATGAAAACCCATGTGTACCATGTGTACAAGACAGTGTAGAGTCAGAATTTTGTAAGGGAATAATTTTTTTCATCTCTTGCCTAATAGTTGTGTATTTTAGAAATTTTCAGTAATAGATTTTTTGTCTTGAGACTCTGCTTTCAGTATCCTGTCTTTGGCTCTGGATTCCTGTAAAACTTGTCTCTATTTTGTGTATATAAAGCATATAATACTGAGAAGATTAAAAAAAGAAAAGCTGAAATGCTTTGTCGTTGTTCAGACTGGAAAATGGCAGTCATGTCTGATATTTTGAAAATGCTCCCCCAATAGGCACAAATATATATGGTTGTATTTGATATCATTTTTTAAAAATAAATATTATTATAGCTTCTAATATTTCTCTCTGGACCTGAGTATTTGCAGATGTGCTTTCCCTAACACGTGGATTGGACACAGAATCATCAAACATTGAAATCTCACCTTTGATACCAATGGGCTTCGTGCCAGATGTTGTGTATATACATCAGCTGTGGGGTTGATTTTGCTCCTAACTGATGTTTTGTCATCTGTGATGCCTTTTCACCTGTTGGTATTCCAAAAACTTATGTAAAGACATTCCTGTTGGTGCTAATTATAGTTGTGCCACGTTTTTTAAAAACTACGCTTTCCAATTTTAAAATAAGCGGATGTTTGCTGTTTTACTACCAGAATACACATTCTTTTTGCAGCACAATACACCACTTTGTAGTTTATTCAATCCACAGAGTATACTGGATGATTTCTGTGTACCTGTCACCACGAGATGAAGCCAGTCAGCTAAAAACGGGTTGCAATTCTAAACAGTCCGTTTCTAGTTTTTCAAGAGTAGCACTTTGTTGACTTTTTGCCTTAAAAAATGATCCACAATAGTAGATATTTTTATCATCTCTAATTATTTTTTACAAGTCAGGAGGACATCCCTGATCTTATTTGAAAAATGTTCAGACTGTTTCTCATAATGGTGAACTAACCAAACACTACTGGAAAAGATGACAAATCTCTTACCTCCTCTGGACCCAGGGCCTTGTAATCTCATTTAGCTCTGAAATAGCTGTAAAATCAATCCATCCTTGGACAGGTAAGCCATTCATTTTCTAGCCCTGGAAACAGTAATGAAGCCGTTCTGGCTACAGCTTAGAGAGCCAGGATCTTCTCGAGCTGCAAGGGGACTGAGACCTTATACGTTGTTCAAAATGGGGTTAGGAAAGCTCATAGTGATCATGTCAGATAGAACTCATCTCCCAAGGAAAGCATTGGGAACTGGATGATGCAGAAGTCCTGAGAATGAAAGAAATGGAGGCAGGATGAATCAACCAGAAGTCTGATCTCCTCTCTGAAAGTACTGAGTATACAGCTGTGAAATGGTCTTTTTCTTTAGCTTCATTTTACCATTGATATAGTGCTTTAATTATTCATCTTCTTATGTAGTTATTAATTTGAGGCTAGCAATGAGCTAGCTGCCCTGTATTTTATTTCCATTCTTGACAATTTTTTTATCAGTATTGTTCTTACCACATTTTCTGTAGCAGTGCAGTACTCCCTGTAGTCCCTAGTAATTTTAATTCTTAATTTCATAGGATCAAAACAAAGAAGAACTTTGACTCAGACTCAAGTTACGGCTGGAAATCCAACCAAGTATAGAATCATACAGTGGTTTGGGTTGGAAGGGACCTGAAAGATCATTGAGTTCCAACCCCCCTGCCCTGGGCAGGGAGACCTCCCACTAGACCAGGTGGCTCAAAGCCCCATCCATGCTGGCCTTAAACACTTCCAGGGAGGGGGCATCCACAACTTCTCTGGGCAACCTGTTCCAGTTTTAAAACTCTTGAGAGTGAAAAATTTCTTCCTGATATCTAACCGAAATCTACCCTCTTCCAGTTTGAAGCCATTACCCCTCGTCCTATAATAAAATGCCCTTGTAAAGACACTCTCCAGGCTCCTTGTAGGCACTTTTCATCTAGATGTGTTCTAGATTTCTTCCCCAATTGCAATAGGATGTCCACACTAATGAATAGATTTCTAATCTAATGAATTAGATTACTAATGAAGTTAGTGTTTAAATTTACATGGTTTCTCTTAGGAAATTGTACCTTTCAAACCAGCACAGTTAAGTAAAGCAGCATGAAGAACATCTACATTTATATGCCAAGCTGCTATTCACACCAACATAACTTACATGTAATATTAAAACATGAAAAACGACAAGCTTTTACCTAATTTAAAAATGGTCAATTTGTTCCCATACATGCACCAGCACATACATGCCAAACAAAACCGAACTACCCAATGTGATTTTCACTATTTTGGTGACCGCAACAGGATGAAACCTGTATGAAGCAGCCCAGAAACACGTCCACCCCCGCAGCACGAGGGCCCGAGTGTTTCAGGAACCCGCTAATTTCGTAAAAAAAGCACATTCCAATAGAAGGACGTCTCTATTCTTGTGGCAGCGGGACGCGGTGTCTCGATAGTGAGGGATGTCCCCGGCAAGTGAATGAAGCCGGCCTGAAGCGCTACCGCCGGCCGCCATCGCTCGGCAACCTGCGCCGCTCCGCCGCTATCCCGGCATCCTCCGCTGCCGCGCACACGTGACGGCGGCAGTGGCGCTCTGGCCGGCTGTTGGGGGCGGGGGCGTTATGGCTACCGTCGAGGTGGCAGCCGCCGGGAGGAGCCGCTGAGCCGGGCCGCGTCGCGTCGTGCCGCGACGGAGGAATGCAGGCGGCGGGGTGGCCAGTACCGGTCTGCTGAGCCCGCAGCAGGAGTTTTAGCCCTCCCTAGCCAGGGGACGGGAGAAGGCGGTCAAGTGAGGCCCGGAGCCCTCTTGAACGGGCAGTGATGGCGTCGTGGTTGGGCGGGCTGGGCCAGTCGCTGGGGCAGGTGGGGGGCAGCCTGTCATCGCTCACCGGCCAGATCTCCAGCTTCACCAAGGACATCCTGCTGGAGGGCACCGAGGAAGTGGGCGGTAAGGAGGGCTGAGGCGCCGGCCGGAACGCGGGGAGGGGTGGTTTTGGGGGGGCGTTGTGTTTGCCGGGGCTGCCTCCGGCCAGTACCTCCCTGTCCGAAGAGGCCGATGTGATGAGGGAACCCTTCCTCCGGCCGCCGGCTTCCTCAGGGGGCCGGGAGGGAGCGGTCCTGCTGAGTCCAGGCTTGGTGCCTTTCAGGAGAGCTGCTGGCCTTGTTTTCGTTTTTATTCTGCCTCCCTGATCTCAGGGTCTGGAGAATAAACATATTTTCAGGTTATAATAGCAGAGGTCAACCCCTTCGAAGTTTATTATTCAGAAGTTTCTGAGTTGTGTGAAGCGTTGTCTTGATCAGTAGTGAAAGCACATAGCGCTCTTCTTCCATTCTGTTTATATAGTTCATAGTTTATATAAAACCCCATTTGATTAGCTGCTCTTAAAGCTTTCTTCTGAAACTTGAGAATAGTAGCAGTCTAGAGTTGTGGGGTTTTTTTGCCACGGGTGTGATCTAAGTCTGACGTGTCACACGGGCAAAGGCCTGGTGTTGCTGATGCTTTCGTTGTTTATATTTCTGTTGGGCTCAGAGAAACCTGTCAAATTCTGCCATTCGCCAGCAGCCAAGTAGGAGAACATGGTCCTTCTTTATAGGAATTAGAAGCTAGGATGATTCATATTTCAAACGGAAAGTTGTAAC
The DNA here is from genome assembly GCA_013400055.1 of Nycticryphes semicollaris. Taxonomy (NCBI): domain Eukaryota; kingdom Metazoa; phylum Chordata; class Aves; order Charadriiformes; family Rostratulidae; genus Nycticryphes; species Nycticryphes semicollaris. The sequence continues at coordinate 385,833 of VXBJ01001351.1, read as the reverse complement.
AAAAAAGGCATCAATGTAAAATATTAAATGAAGAGTAAATTTATTCTAGGCTATAGCTTTTTCTTTATATTTTAAATAATGCCTCTTTGTTACACGTTTTTGAATAAAACTGTCTAGCTTTTCTAGTAAAGCAGCTGTATAATGTGGCAATAAATATCAACAGGTTAATGCCAGTAGTATTGTTTACCATCTTGGGAAAAAAAAAAAAAGAGCATTCTCAAAACAGTGTTAGGAATAGCGCCCACAAAGAACATCTAAGACTTCTGAGTACTCCAATTTGAAATTAAATAATTCTATGAAACATTGTAACAGTATTGTATAAAACTTGTTGGCCAGCTGATACTGCTGGTCTCATATGGATGGGGTTTTTAGCATAGAGGTAAAATGCTTGGAAGAGAGAAATTTATTTTGAAAACTACAATGTTACCTTTTTTTCTACTTATCTGAAAGACTTGCTTAGAATTGTTTTAAATTCCAAAATCCATATTAGTTTAGTTTTGAAACTTATTTTATGCTGCTAAATTGTGTACTCATCTAGTGCATTTGTTTTGCCTCTTTAAAAGATCAGCTGAGATTCTGATTCATGCGTTTGTATTTTAGCTTGTGCAAGAGAGATGTGTTGATGTTCAATAGTTACTTCCAGCTGTATTTGACTGCTAGATACTGTTGTGAACAACTTCTGTTTCCTAAAAATGTTGAGTACTATGTTTGTGTGGGCTACTAGCCTTGAGTGTGTAAAAAATCTAGTGGCATCTAAGTACTCTTCCATAACTGTGTGGCCTAAGGAACATTTTTTAAGCAGTTCCTTACTTCCTTTTTTTTTTTTTTTTTTTTCCTTAAATTTCCTAGTTCTCTAAAGTTCCCTCATTTTTAATATTATCCCTTACATCCACTATTTTGACTGCCATCTGAACTGAAGATGGTGTTTGTGGATTATAGATGTTAGCATCTTCAGTGTAGCAGTTTTCATGGGTAGATAATTGCCTCTGCAGCATCTGAGCTGCATCAGTTTTAAATGGTGCATAGGAAATAATGAAATACAGTATTTACTCAAAAATTGTATTTATTTCAAATTTTGAAAAATCGTCAAGGCTGCATTATAGTCAGTTCAGAATAATTTCTCATTAATAGAAGGAAATGTGGTGTTTCTGTCAGAAGTGGGACATGGAAGAAGTAAACAGCCTATTTGAGGAAGGCTACTCATTAAAGGAAGAGTATCCAGGAACATAATGATGCGGTTTCATATTAAATAAACTGGTATGGTAGATGATGTCACCTTTGTAAATGATAGCAAGTCTGATGGGGCTTTTCTGCCTTTACATGTGCAATATTTTGTGGACTTCATAGAGCTTGGGTGGGTTTTTTTCTGAAAATTTAGTGACTGTTTTGTGTATTTCATGGAACTAATTCTTGTTTTGAAACTTCACACGAGATTACTGGGAAGCACACAACTCTCATGTCAGGGACAAAGTCCTAAATGAAGAACACATTCAGTGTCACAAAATGGTGAAGTTTCCATTAACGTAAAGCTTAAATCTGTACTTTTTTGCTAGTTTTGTGATGTGACTTTAAGACTGGGTAAGAGGGAACTGAATTGGGTTTATAAAGACTCTCTGGTCTGAAAAATAATTCTGTCATGTTGTGATAAAAGCAGCTGTTGCTGTTTACCTGGGGATGAACACTGAAACAGTCTGAAGAAAGATATTATTAATTACTGTGGTATTAACTGATATCTACTTAACAGATTAAAAGTAGTTTAATAAAAATGAAAATTTTCACTTTCTTTCAGATGCAGCAACAGAACTCCATGTGTCCAATTCTAGACTCAGAGAAATAGAAAGTATAAATGCAGCACAAAAGTTTGAAGTAAGAAATTTTGGAATGCTATTATAATTAAAAGCAATAAATAACGTTTGTTTCTTGTAAAGGCGCAATACTGCACTGAACTTGCTTATCCCTGAGTAAATCTAGAAATAAGGGTGACAGTGGTGTTAGAATGTGGCTCTTTGGTGACAAACTGCCATCACAGATAAGGAGAGCACACTTGTTTATTGGAGTGTGCGTATGGTGCGAGCTTTTGTCTTTTGCTAACTGCAGCATCCCGCAACTCTTCCTACCTACCACGTGGTCTTGGGCTACAGCAACAGAGCAATAGACTTGGCTCTGAAAAGCTTGCAAATGCAAGAATCTTTGAAGTTTTCATAAATTTTAGCTGGTAAAGAGTTAAAATTTATTCATGGCATTTCACACATGACTGCAAATAAAAGGAGATCTAGAATGCCTGATTCTGCTTGACAGCATGTCTTTTGCACCAAGCTTCAGAGTATAGAGTGTGTGATCCCTGATGCAGTTCTGTCTGTGTTGCCCTGCTGCACGGACACAACTACATGTGCTTGTGCTCTTGCAAAACTGCTTACAAGTCCCGCATGCCCTTGTGGAAAGTGGCTTTGTGTACTTTTACAAAGGACTTGTTGGTCTTGTGGCTTTATTTATGGCAGTAAACCAACAACTGGCATGTCTGTCTTCAGCCCTCAAGAGCATTGAGAAATTGAAATAGTGTCTTGGGGAAGTAACTGTTCCTGCTTGCACTTTTTATAGCCTCCTGCCATCTGCTATTGGCCAATTTTGGAGAGAGAATACCGGACCGTATTTGTGCTCAGTGGCTATTCTTAAATTCCTTGTGGATCATGCTAAGATCTAGTTCAGCTTTGAGTTTTTAATCTTGGCATTTACATGTCATCACCACAAACCCTTTTCTGAAAGTGAGCTAGAGTCCTTGCCATGTAAACATGGAAAGCTTGGACACGAACAGGATTTTGGGCCCACATGTGGATGTTACTGTTTCTGTGTGTTGCGAGTAAAATAACCTGAGAAATCTGTACAATTTAATTTAGTTCTTTACTGTTCAGCAGACTTATGCTTCTTCTGAATTCACCAACATTCATCTCTCATTTTTCTAGAACGAGAGACTGAAAAAAGTTTGCAGTGATTTAGAAGAAAAGCATGAAGCAGCAGAGCTTCAAGTAAAGCAGTTATCTATAGAGTACCGAAATCAGCTTCAACAGAAAGAGGTAGGATACAGAGTAAAATATCTGAGTATGTCCAATCAACATGTGTATTACACTGTTTAATCTCTTTGTTTTAGTACTAGTGCTCTGTCAGTGGAAGTATTGGTCAGAGTTATGCTTTCTTGGTTAATTAATGTAGACATTGAGAGACTATGACATATATTTCCTTGAATCATCTAATAGAAGCAGAGCTGCCAGGAGATATTTGAGAAAAGAGAAAGCTGTCTGGGAATGTCATGCATGTATCAGAATTTCTGTTGTTTCTGAAATCACCGTGAGAAAGGGCACTTAAACTGCTTTGTATTTCTGATTTAATTATCTTTAAGGAAAGAAGCAGGAGCAAGTTCTCATTTGAAGCAGTTACATTGTCTGTGGATATTATAATTATTTGCATTAATGTATACAGTTAAAGGGAACAGAACTAGCTTTCCTAATTTGAGGTGTCCCTTTGTATTGTAAACATCAGCTTTCTAAACTATTATGTAATGTGAGATTTCATAGTCCTTTAAATGAAGATAGTTACCAGTATACCTGGATTACACAAAAGGAGTTTTATTTCTGCTTTGTTTGTAAATGCATGTAGGAGCTAAAGGAAGCAGAATTTTGAGATGTATAGAATTCTGCTTATTAAATACAGTAACAGAGTTGTTATGAGAAAATTGCATGCAGCTAACTTCAGTTTATTGTAAATAAGTAAAATTTCAATTGTTAAGCGTAAAAGAAACCACATGTAACATAAGTAGCTGGGGGAGCATCATATTGATTAATTTTCATATCCGAATACCCTCTGTATTTATTTTTTTTGTACAACCTATTGGTCTGAATCTTGCTGTAGTACTTGGGCACCCTGGCTGCTGAAAAAATCAGCCAGCACTTCTACTGAAGTTTGACTTCGCTGAGAGCTATTAAAACTTTTAATTCATGTCCTTGCTCAGAGATAGTTTGTAAAATATATGCTAAGACTGCTTTTCTCCATTAGGAAAGTATGTGGCTTTTTTTTTTTTTTTTTTTTTTTTTTATTTGTTTGTTTTTAGTGAAAGTGATCAGTAATTCCTGGTGGGAGAGAGTTGTTTGGTTAGTTCACATTTCATAATGGGACAAGGGGTAAAGTAGAATATATTTTGATACTCTTCATATTGAAACAATGTATTGTATTCTGTATATTCAGGTGGAAATCAGCCATCTCAAAGCTAGACAGAATGCACTTCAGGAACAACTGCAGAAAGTACAGACGGCTGCTCAGTCAGCACAGTCAGGAGCTGCTGCTTTGCCACCAGCCACTACATCAGCTTCCTATGTTCCAATGGTCAGGCATTCCTCAGGTTTTGAAGGAGATGACATGGATTTTGGAGATATAATCTGGTCACAACAAGAAATAAACAGATTGTCCAATGACGTTTCTAGGCTTGAATCTGAGGTTGACCACTGGAAGCAGATTGCACTGGTGAGTGGGTCTCCTCTATCTTAACTTTTTCTCTCCCCTCCAAATCAGTGTTTCCATTGTATTTGTCATTTCTGGAGTGGGTCTTTTGAAAGTTCATGCCATACAGTTTCAAAAGCAACATGATTTGATGGAAAAGCTGAAACCTAATGCTCTTCTAGTAATTTTCTTGCTGGCACGTGACTAGAGAACCATTGAGTGACTAATTTCCAAATGTTTTTTTGTGATACTTTCATGTTTCCCTTTGTAAAAGGAGAAACATAACCCACATTTTCAAAAAGGGGAAAAAAGAAGACCCATGGAAATACAGGTCGGTCGGTTTCACCTCTGTGCCTGGAAAGATCATGGACCAGATCCTCCTGGAATCTCTGCTAGGGCGCTTGGAAAATAGACATGATTGGTGACAGCCAACGTGGCTTCACCAAGGGCACACCACGCCTGACAGATTTGGTGACCTACAAATGCGCTACTGCATTGGGAGATAAGGCAAAAGCAATAGATGTCATTTACCTGGACTTACACAAAGCATGTGATGCTGTCCCTGATCTCTAAATTGGAAAGGCATGGATTTGATGGACAGACCACTTGGTGGATAAGGAGCTGGGTAAACGGCCTCAATCAAAGGGTTTTAATCAATGGCTCAATGTCCAAGTAGAAACCAGTGATGAGTGGCATTCCTGAGGGGGTCAGTACCGGGACCAGTGCTGTTCAACATATTTGTCAGCAACACGGACAGTAGGATTGAGCGCACCCTCAGCAGGTTTGCTGATGTCACCAAGCTGTGTGGAGCGGTCGACACACTGGAGGGAAGGGATGCCATCCAGAGAGACCTGGACAGGCTTGAGAGGTGGGCCCATGCGAACCTCATGAGGTTTGACCAGGCCAAGTGCAAGGTCCTGCACCTGGGTCAGGGCAATCCTAGGCACAAATACAGCTTGGGCAGAGAATGGATTGAGAACAGCCCTGAGGAGAAGGGTGTTGGTAGATAAGCTCAACGTGAGCCAACAATGTGCGCTGGCATCCCAGAAAGCCAATCATATCCTGGGCTGCATCAAAAGAAGTGTGGCTGGCAGGTCCACAATTCACCCCCTCTACCTCACTCTGGTGAGACCCTGCCTGGAGTACTGTGTCCAGCTCTGGGCCCCCCAACATAAAAAGGACATGGACCTGTTGGAATGAGTCCGGAGGTGGGCCATGAAGATGATCAGAGGGCTGGAGCACTTCTCCTGTGAAGACAAGCTGAGAGAGTTGGGATTGTTCAACCTGGAGAAGAGAAGGCTCTGGAGAGACCTTACAGCAGCCTTCCAGTACCCAAAGTGGGCTACAGGAGAGATGGGGAAATGTTTATGAGGGCTTGTAGTGATAGGTCAAGGGGTAAGGGTTTTAAACTGAAACAAAGGTGGTTTAGATAAGATATTAGGAACAAATTCTTTACTGTGAGGATGGTGAGGCACTGGAACAGGTTGCCCAGAGAAGTTTTGGATGCCCCTTTCTTGGAAGTGTTCAAGGCCAGGCTGGATGGGGCTTTGAGCAACCTGCTCTAGTGGGAGGTGTCCCTGCTCGTGGCAGGGGAGTTGGAACTCAATGATCTTTAAGGTCCTTTCTAGTCCAAGCCATTCTATGATTTGTGAATTTAGGAAAGGGTTTTGTAAATATTTGTCTAGAGTACTACTTCAGGGTTTCATTTTTGTGCAGCCTTTCAAAAAATACTTTTCTTTCTGGCTGTGATATTGATTATATATTGACAGCGCAATACTGTTTAAAGTGATAGTTGGATACTTGCATACTGTTTTTAATTGCTTTTCTCTCAGTCTATAATATGTCACTTTTAATTCATGGTCTGCTGAGACAAGAAAGAATATAATCTTTTACCTGCTGTTCATGTGAGTCATCATTTTTCAAGCCATAGCCTGATTTCAGAGGTATACTTTTCCCATGTGGTAATATTAAAGTAAAATTAAGCAACCCTGTTTTCTTACTAGGTGTAGTAATCCTCCCCTTTCCCCCAAAACTTTTACACATTTGCATGTAATAAATAATCTGTGTAAAAATAAAAAGTTTCCATTAAAACGTCTCTTGATCAAAATTACTATAGGTTTGAATTTTGCTTCACGTTAGCTTTGTCATTTTCTACTTTTGAGTATCCATAGAGGAAGTATTTAAATGAAAAATATGTGTGTTTATCAAAATTTTCACACAAATATGTGATTTTTCTTTTCTCAGTCTTCCAAAGTACAAGGGACAAATGATGCTGAACAAAGTGAAATATGCAAACTGCAAAAAATTGTTAAGGTAAGGTGACAAATTTAACAAGCTTGTCTTCTCTTTTGCTTTATTCTTAATGATTTTGCGTATGATCACATGACTTGTAAGTTCTAGTGTTGGAATTATTTTAACTACTCACATTTTCTCTATTAAAAATACATGTGGGCTTGTAATTATACTGCTGGCTGAAATGTTGCTTTATTTATAAACAGTCAATTATTCTGACAAAGGGTATTTATATGATTTGATGAATATAGTAAGTAAGCTTAAAAGAGTTACAGTAGTGCTAATGAGAGCAAATCACTTTCAGAAACCGCTGATGACTTAGGAGAGTGAGTTTTAGATGCACAAAATAATTTCTTTTCCCTTCTTGGAACATCTTGCCTTTTTCCATTGACCGTGCGGAATATGCATTTGCGTGTCGTCCTTGAAACTTACTGGAAATATGTCCTAGTGTATCTGCTTCCTATGAATGAGTTCTAATCTCTCATCATTTGTTTAATATTTGCTGTTGGGTAGAGCATACTGTTTGTGTGAACGTTTTTAAAAGGAATGTCTTTTAACATAATTAAAAAAAATCCAGACCAACAAAAACCCAACAAAAAGTCCTATGAGAAATCCTTCAATAAACCCTTTATTTTTACTTTGCCAAGCATTTTCTTTCTCTTGTATTTTACTTTCTTAAGCTTTTGTACTGTATTCTACCATTGTGTTTCTCTGATGGTATTTTTAGGAGCTGAAACAGAATTTAAGTCAAGAAATAGATGAACATCAACATGAGCTTTCAGTGTTGCAGGATGCACACAGACAAAAGTTAGTAGAGATAAGTCGTCGGCACCGAGAAGAGCTAAGTGAATATGAAGAGCGAATTGAAGAACTTGAGAATCAATTACACCAAGGTCTTTATTACCACATGCTTTATTTTTTATTTAATGTAATTTTGATTAAAACATTACGTATGTATGTAACAGTATAATGGATATCAAATACATCATGTTTAGGAATTTGAAGTTCAATTTGAACTCGGCTTCATTTTTAAGACGTGTTTGCTTCATTTCTTCATTTTTAAGACTTTCTTTTTGTCCTGGTATCTTGTATTCGCTGTGGCTGGCTTGAATGCTGGAATGACAGCATTTAATCTTTTGACAGATACTAGTCTAGAGGGTCATTTCCTGTACACATGGAATGTTGTGCTCTAAATTCCACACTACAGCCTAGAGAATTGAGTGAAGAGGAACCTAATGAAGTTCAGAAAGGGCAAGTGTAGGGTCCTGAACCTCAGGAGGAGTAACCTCATGCACCAGTACAAGTTGGGGGTTGACCTGCTGGATACCAGCTCTGCAGAGAGGTTCCAGGGCGTCCTGGTGGATGACAAGTTGACTGTGAGCCAGCAATATGCCCTTGTGTTATCCTGGGGTGCATTAAAAAAAGTGTGGCCAGCAAGTCAAGGGAGGTCATTCTTCCCCTCAACTCTGCCCTGGTGAGGACACATATTGGAGTACTGTCTCCAGTTCTGGGCTCCCCAGTTCAAGAAAGACGAGGAACTACTGGAAAGAGTCCAGTGGAGGGCTACAAGGATGATCACAGAACTGGAGCATCTCTATTATGAGGAAAGACTGAGACACCTGGGTCTATTTAGCCTCAAGGCGAGAAGACAGAGAGGATCTTATCAATGCTTATAAATATCTGAAGGGCAGGTGTCAAGAGGATGGTGCCCAGACTCTTTTCAGTGGTGCCCAGTGACAGGATAAAAGGCAGCAAGCACAAACTGTAGCACAGGAAATTTTATCTGAACTCGAGTAGGAACTTCTTTTCTTTGAGCGTGCCAGAGCACTGAAAACAGGCTGCCCAGAGAGGTTGTGGAGTCTCCTTCCCTGGAGATACTCAAAATCTGCCTGGAGGTATTCCAGTCCAACCTGTTCTAGGTAACCCTGCTTTCAGGGGAGGTTGGACTAGATGATCTCTGAAGGTTCCTTCCAGTCCCTATCATTCTGTGATTCTGTGTGGAAGCTCAGTAGCTCTCAGAAGGAGCTTTTTCTTTGTCTTCTAAGTATTTCAGGTTCCATAAAAATAGTCACATCAGTTATGTTTCCTTTACAGACTTTGCACAAGTATGTAAGATTCTCCTGTAATCCTCTATTTTATTATCTGTTAAAACTCAGACTTCTAAGGAGTATATACTTTCCTCTTGGAAAAACATTAATTTTCTTCTTGGAAGGAAGGGGAATATTTTCACAGCCTCCTAATTTCTAAGGTAGTACTGATAGTGAATTTATTTCTTAAAATGAGATGCCTGTTAAAATGTGATCTGTCTTTTACTGCAGATACTATGTATACTGCACTTATGTACACCAGCAGGATTTATTTAGTGAAGTCAAAGGCAGGAATCCCAAATCTTTTGTGCTAAAGTTTTCTGTAGAATAAATACTGCTCACAAGTTTTGAAGAATTAGAGTATTTCATATTTTTGTTGGTTCTGTTTAACAACATAACGCAGACAGGGGCAGGGGGAAGTGTAGGAACTTACACCGAAATGAATTCACAAGCCATGTGCTTTCATTGAGCTGTTTTTCTGTATGTTTTTTGCTTATGCCTTTTAATACTGTGTAACTTGCCTGGATATCACATTGTGAGGGTTGTATGGTACTATCAATGTCAAGTAACATGGTGGATATGTAAAAACATCAGTTCTCCAAAATGAGATCGGTAGGTGAAAAACTTTGTGCGTCATTTAGCAAACGATGCACTAATTTGTAGCAAATTGTTCTCTCTACCAACCATTCAGCAAACCTTTGAAATTTAATTAATTATTATAATTTAATAATTATAAGCAGGGGTTTTGCATCAAGCTGAATTACCTGGGGTTTGATAAGTTATTCTTAGAAAATTGAGGTATTTCAAGTCCTGATAAGTTAGATTCTGTCACCTCTCCACCAAGAGAACTGGGAGAGTTAAAAAAAAAAAAAACAAACCCTAAAATTAGTTGTGAACAACACATCTCTTGTAACATCTTTGAGCCAGGTATGTGTAAGTATTTGAAAAGCTGCTTATCAAACTAGTAATATATATATAGCATTGCTTCACATGTTAATTCTATTTAAGTAAGCTTTCTGTTGATGATGACCGTGTCTTTAGTTTAGCCTATCTCCCTCTGTCAGGAGAAGAGGTGGAAGAGGAGACCTCTAAGCAGAGGATCTACTGTGCTGGCTTTGGTTATTATTGCAAATTATCTTTTTGGCTTTTTAGGTGGTGTGAGCGCCGATGGCACGGATGACTCTAAAATTAGCGAACAGAAAAAAAATGCACGGAGTCTAGAAGGACAAGTAGAAGAGTTGCAGGTTGTGAAGGACTTAAAGGATGAAATAAGAAAATTAAATCACAAATTGTCTTCTGCCAAAGAAGAAAACAAAGTTCTTCTGAAAGAGCAAGAATTGGCAAAGGTAGAAAAAATCCAAATAACACAAGAATATGAAAATCTCAAATCTGACTTCAGTATGCTTCAAAGTTCTGTTGCAAAGCAAGATGCTCTCCTGAAAGAGCAGGAGAAGAAGCTCCAATCGAAGACATCACTATCAGAAGATGTTGTCAGACTACAGCAAGCACTGTTAGGTATAGAGATGATGATTTTTAATTTTTTAACTTTGAGTGTATCTTCACAGATTTTTGCTTTTAATGCTCAGGACTTATTTTAAGAATTTGGAACTGATTATGAGTTTTTAAAATTATGTTTATTATTTATATTGTTTGGAAAATAGTAAAATGACATGGATTTTTGTTTTCTTTTATAGAAGCAGAAAATGAAATAGCACGACTTTCAAATTTAAATCAGGTAAGGCAGTTTCTAAATCAAGCCACCATTAAAGTTCATAACAATAGTAGCAGCTGGAAAACACACGTTCTGGCACTATACATTTTTTGGAGCAGCCACACTTCTACGTAAATAATTTTGTAATCAAGGAGATAATTGTGGATTAATTCTATAATTGCATGTGGAATTGATAGTAATGACACATTTTGCCTTGTGAAACTCTACAGCATACTCTGTTAAACTAGTGGAGTTCCACCTATCCCATTGCTACTTAGGCTGCTTTAACATGAATTTTCAGAGTATTAATATGTTCTGTAAAATTTGTCATTTTTCACCTCTTCTGCTTTGGCACGTTACAGGTTTGACATGGTTATCAGTTGCAAAATACCTTTCTTCCATGTAGCAGTCTAATCAGACTACATTCCATCTTACTGATGAATTTAAGCAGTGCAACATGCAATTTCAATGGAATATGTCTTTAGTCTCTGACAAGGTTGACTTGGTCCTTTATAAACTCAAGCTTGAGAGATTTGGCTTAGTTTACCTTGTATCCAGTCATTTTTTTTTAGCTGGGGTCTTGTGTGTTTTGCATGCCTTCAAGAATTCCCATGGCATTTTTCATACAGATGTTATTCAGGTGTCCTTGATTAAAACTTCCTGTCTCACTATGCAGAATATACTACAGGTTTAGGATATCTCTTGGAGGTATAATATGTGGATCCGTAGCTCAGGCATGGATATAACCTTACTTGTCAGACCCTGTCTTTTTGTGCAGAAGTTTGTAAATTGCACATGTGGACTTAGTGATGAGAAGGTAAATGTGTATATATGAGTGGTAGAGACAAATACTACACAATGAAGAATTTTTAACTAGGATAATGTTCACATAAGCTCAGATTCTAACATAAAAACACATGCTTTGCTTTTATTGTTATGGGGAAATAAACCATTTTAAATCTAAACAGCTTATAAATTTCAGCAAGATAAAGCCTAATATTTAGATATTTTGGTTTTTTTAGCTTCAGGGACTTAAGAAGGAGCTGACAAGTGCACAACATGAAAATGTTCTTTCTGTGTATACTGAGGATCAGAATTCAGAATTAAGTCAGTTAAGAGAAGATCTGGAAAGGAAAACCCATGAATTAAATGAAAGTATTGCTGAAAGAGAAACATTAATAGGAGAGTTGGAAGAACTAGATAAGCAGAATCAAGAAGCTACTCAGGTAATAAATATTGCAACTAATTATTGAACTGCTAATATAAATGTTTCTATTTGTGTGTGTGTGTGTGTTTATCTTTTAGGTTGATCTTTGAACATAGATAGTAGGGAAAAGTAAGTGTTTCTCCCTATCTGCACTCTCAATGCAAAATTCTGAAGTGCAAGAAACCCAGTTGTTACGGACAAAGAAATAATATGGCAGGGTAGCTATCCATAAGGCATGTTACTTTCTGAAGTCCAGTTAAATACTGCTTGGTTTTTCCTTGCAAGACTTTTGACAGTTTTTATCCTATTTATGCTTTGACCTCTGTCCTATGACAGTCTGCATAACATGAATGATTTTTTTAAACTTTTTTCTTTTCATTATTTTTAATTATTTTGAATAATTATTTTATTACAAGTACTTAATATGAGCATTGGTGCGTTAAAAAAAAGTCACTGATCACATGCAATCAAAATGGAATGATACCTTTTTATCACCGTTCTGATATATTTCACCTGTAAACGTGTTGTTACAAGCTAATATTGGTTTACTTTATGGAGTCGAACATTTGAAGTGTTTTCCTATGAAATGAATGCCAGCAAGTGTGTTTAAAAATAAGCTCAAACAAGAAATTGAAAATAGAATATGCAGATATGAATTCACTTCTCTCATTTATTTTAAATTTTGTGCTTGCCTGTTTTTAATTAATGGGTGTTTGCTGCATACCCATTCCAACTGCCCTGACAAATACTGACCATTCTTGTCCTTAGTACTCTTTTTGTTCCTTGATTTAGGTAGTGAGAGATCTTTGGGGGAGACAATTTTCTTGGGTTTAGTGAAATGTAACCTATTCCTATTTGATATTTGGTTTTAATTAATTTAGCATTAACCAGTTGATACTGCTTGCCAACTTAACATTGGCAACTAGGAAACATTTTTGTTTCCTCTTTTTTTTTTTTTTTGTTTTATTGTTCAGAGGATAAAAATGAACAAAATACATAGTTTGGCTAGTTCTCCTCTCCTAATGAATTCTTTTTTGTGTGTGTTTTCAGCATATGATTACACTGAAAGAGCAGCTGTCAAAACAACACACGGAAACTGATAGTATCATCAAACAGCTGAAATTTGACATAGATTTTGAAAGAAAGAAGGTGTCAGAATTGGAAACTGAGAAGATGGAAACTATTAAGGAATTAAATACTCAGAAAGAAAAATTAAGCCAATGTTCATATACACTTAATGATTTGCATATGAGTAAGCAGCAGCTTCAAGATAATATTAAAGATCTTCAGGAACAATTAAAGAAAGCCCAGGATTGTAACTTGCACAATAAAAAGGAAATTGGAGAGTTGCAGCAGAGACTAAAAGAAAGAGAGGAAGAACTTTCTCTGTCCTTGAGCAAGTTAACAGAAAAAAGTAATCAGGAATCTAACTACACTTGTCAAGAGCTGATTCTGAAAGAAAGAGAAGTAGTGATTGCAAAACTACAGAAGGACATTTCAGAAAACAAACAACTAAATGAAGACTTAGAGAAGTCTCTGTCTGATCTCAGAACGGAGAATGGAAAGTTGATAGCAGTTGTTGAAGAGCTAAAACAGGAGTTAAGTGATGCCATTTCTGAGAAAAATAAAGTTTACTTGGAAAAAGACACTGTTACGGAAGCTTTGAAAATGGAAAAAAGACAGATAGAGAGTGAGTTAAACCAGACAGAAAAGAGGCTTTTGGAACAAGCACATAAGTATAAGCAAACTATTGAGGAATTATCAAATGCACGTAGCATGGATACCACTGCATTGCAGCTTGAACATGAGCGGTTAGTTAAACTCAACCAAGAGAAAGACTTCAAGATTGCTGAACTTCAAAGGAGCATTGAGCAGATGGAAGTAGACCACCAAGAAACAAAAGAGATGTTGACTACCAGCTTAGGAGGACAAAAGCAGTTGACAGAACTCATAAAAGAAAAAGAGGTATTTATTGAAAAATTTAAAAATCAAGCCTTACAGGCGAGTCAGGAACTTGAGGAATATATGAAAGTTTCAAAAAACCAGGATGTCTTAAAACAGAACTTGGAAGAAAAAGACAGAAGTCTTGCAGTCATGAAGGAAGAAAATAACCATTTGAAAGAAGAAATTGAACGCCTTAAGGATCAGCAAAGTAGATCTACGCCTGTGGTTGAGCCTAAAACTCTAGATATTATCATTGAACTTGAAAGTGAGGTAGCACAGTTGAAAATTATAAAGAATAATCTTGAAGAAGAAATAGAATTTCACAAAAAAACAATAGAAGAGCAGAATGAAACAACAGTGCAACTTCAGCAGTCTTTACAGGAGCAAAGAAAGGAAATAGATGAGTCTAAATTTCAGTGTGAACAAATGAATGTCACACATGAAAGACTTTCTTTAGAGAAAGATGAGGAAATAAAAAATTTGCAGAAAACAATTGAACAAATTAAAACTCAGTTGCACAAGGAGAGGCAGATTATTCAAACCGATTCCTCTGATCTTTTTCAGGAAACCAAAGTTCAGACTCTTAATGGAGAAAATGGAAATGAAAAACATGATTTATCTAAAGCTGAAATTGAAAGACTGGTAAAGGGTATCAAAGAAAGGGAGATGGAGATTAAGCTTCTGAATGAAAAGAATGTTTCGCTAAGTCAGCAAATTGATCAGTTGTCTAAGGATGAAGTTGGCAAACTTATTCGGATCATTCAAGAGAAGGATTTAGAAATACAAGCTCTCAATGCTAGAGTTTCCTCAGCTTCCTATAGGCAGGATGTTCTTTGTCTTCAGCAACAACTGCAAGCTTACATGGTGGAAAGAGAACAAGTACTAGCAGTTCTAAGTGAAAAGACAAGAGAAAACAGTCAGTTAAAAACAGAATATCGTAATATCATGGATATGGTTGCTGCTAAAGAAGCAGCTTTGGTAAGGTTGCAAGAGGAGAATCAAAAGTTATCAAACAGGTCTGAAAACAGCAGTCAAGACATGTCTAGAGAAACTATTCAGAATTTATCCCGTATCATTCGAGAAAAAGATATTGAAATAGATGCTCTAAGTCAAAAATGCCAAACCTTACTGACTGTCTTGCAGACTTCCACTACAGGTACTGATAATGGGTCGGGAGGTGTTAACAGTAACCAGTTTGAGAAACTTCTACAAGAACGTGATAAACTAAAGCAGCAAGTAAAGAAGATGGAAGAGTGGAAGCAACAGGTAATAACCACGGTTCAGAACATGCAGCACGAGTCAGCTCACCTCCAAGAAGAGTTACACAAGCTTCAAGGACAAATTTCAATTGACAGCGATAGTAATTCAAAGTTGCAGGTTGATTATAATGGCCTGATACAGAGTTATGAAGAGAATGAGAAAAAGCTGAGAAGTTTTAGTCAGGAATTAGCACAAGTTCAACACAGCATAGGACAGCTTCATAACACCAAGGATCTTATCCTGAGTAAACTTGACCTTGTATCACCACCTGTGGCAGTGGCTTCAACCGTTTCACAGCTTTCAGGCGTTCAAGGCAGTGCCCCTGAAGTACTCAGTGATGAGTCTAAACTCCTTCAAAAGGAGTTGGAACAACTGAAACAAAAGTTGCAAGAAAAAGATTCGACTATTTTGACTCTTCAGGAAAACAATCAACGATTATCTGATTCTGTGGCCACAGCATCAGAGATTGAAAGAAAGAATCAAGAAGGGACTGAGTCAGAGATGAGGCAGATCAAAGAAAAACACGATATCCTACAGAAATCACTGAGGGAAAAAGACATATTAATTAAATCTAAAAGCGATCAGTTACTTTCTGTGAGCGAAAATCTTACTAACAAAGAAAATGAAAATGAGCTTTTGAAGCAAGCTGTGACTAACCTTAAAGAAAGAATTTTAATTTTAGAAATGGATATTCGGAAACTGAAAGAAGAAAATGAAAAAATAGTTGCAAGGTGTAGGGAAAAAGAAACAGAATTCCGAGCACTTCAGGAGACTAATATGCAATTTTCAATGATGCTGAAAGAGAAAGAATTTGAGTCTCACTCAATGAAGGAAAAAGCTCTTGCTTTTGAGAAGCTGTTGAAAGAAAAAGAACAGGTATGTGCATTCATATTTATGAATATGTTTAATGTAATGTATTTTGGTGCATATGTAGCCATCAGGTGTTTGCCAGGAATACATTTGTAACTCCTTACTACATTACACTGCAACAAAAGTCCTCCTCCTGCAAAGATAAGAAAGTAAAAGTCAGCAGGTGAGTGGTTTACAATATTATCTGTTCATTGTGCCACCATAAACTGCATTTTTCATTTATTTGGAAATTGCTCATTTACTGACCAGCTGCTTAAAATGTTTGTTTGACCCTGTTGTTCATTAAGTGCCCTATGTTATTTTTTACTGTATGGTGCTCAAACTTCTGCAGAGTTGGCCAGCAGGACTAATTTTCCGATGTGCTTTCCTCTACTGTTTGCCACTCCAATGCGATTGCTTCATATAAGATCCCTGTGAGATGGATGAATGGATGGATTTTATGGCTAGAGAAACTCTGTGGCCAATAAATAAATTGGACAAGCTGAATTACTGGTTGCCACAATTTTACATGGAAAAATTAAACCGATATTTTATTCAAATTGTGTGCTTAGACAAAGGTTGCAGTGGTGTATTAGTTATTGTGTATGTAATTTGAAGAAAAATCTTTTTTTGAAAGAGCAAAGAACTGTGTGGCATACATCAACAGCACGTTGTATGAATTGCTGCTGCTGGAGTTAAAGCGATGTGTGAATTTCCAGGATGTAAATCCATGCAGTGGATATCTGTGGCCTGCAGACTTCCACTCTCTGGAGGCTCAGGCGTTCGGTTTTACAAGTGCAGAACATATCCCTGGACGTTTTTCTTGCGCAAGTTGGAGAGGTTCCTGTTATACACTTCATGTTCACCACAGAGAACTAGGAAAATTAATACCCGGTTTTGCATTTTGTGTCAGAAGATTTTTGTCAGACTTGGGGAAGTGTGGCTGGAGAGCTCTCTGGCAAAAAAAAGGACTTGGGGGTTCCAGTTGACAAGCAGCTGAATATGAGCCAGCAGTGTGCCCAGGTGGCAAGAAAGCCAACAGCATCCTGGCTTGTGTAAGAAATAGTGTGACCAACAGAAGTAGGGAGGTGATTGTCCCCCTGTACTCAGCACTGGGGAGGCCACACCTTGAGTATTGTGTCCAGTTCTGGGCACCTCAACGAGAGAGATCTGGAGGTGCTGGAGCGAGTGCAGAGGAGGGCAATGAAGCTGGTGAAGGGCCTGGAGAATAAATCTCATGAGGGGCGATTGAAGGAGCTGGGACTGTTTAGTTTGAGGAAGAGAAGGCAGAGGGAAGACCTCCTCTCTCTAGTACTACTGGAAAGGACATTGTAGAGAGGTTGGTGCTGGTCTCTTCTCACAGGTGATTAGCGATAGAAGGAGAGGGAATGGTCTTAAGCTGCAACAGGGTAGGTTTAGTCTGAACATTAGGAAAGAATTTTTCACTGAAAGGGTGGTCAGACACTGGAATAGGCTGCCCAGGGAGGTGGTTGAGTCCCCATCCCTGAATGTGTTTAAGAGTCATTCAGATGTGGTGTTGGGAGATTTGGTGTAGGGGAGAACTTTGTCGAGATGGTTTGACTCGATGATCCCAAGGGTCTTTTTCAACCTGAATGATTCTAAGATAACATGATATAAAAAGAGAGGGTTTGCCTGCTGATTTGTTTCTACTGCAAAAATAATTTTACTATACTCAGTTTGATTAATAAAAACAAATAATTGAAGCTCATAAGTATTAGTGAAGATTGGTTTATTTTTATCCAACGCTTTCAATAAAAGTAACTGCTTTCAAAGCAACATATGAGACAAGGTAAAGAGCACGCTGAAAATTTTCAGATAACTGACAATGTTTTTCACATGTACCTGTGAATTCTGTGTAGCTGTCATACTCCTCCTTTATGTGCTGATGTATAGTTGTAGTAAATTGCATGTAAGTGGGAACTTTATTCACTAAAATTTGAAAACATGATGGACACTGCTGTGATTCATTGAAAGCTAATCTTGGGAGTGAGGTCACCTTATGGTTTGTTTTTAAAGATATTTTTTTTCACGTGTTTAGTCTTCTTAAGTTCAAATAAGTTGACCTACCTAGGCAAATGCTTTACGTGCGCGTGGCCTAATAAACAGGTATCACAGAGAATAGACTCTGGGGGGAAAGTGAAATTTCCAAGCATTCAAGTGCCTGAGACACTATGTGTGTAATATCTATCTCTTACCTAAAGGCAGGTACACATCTGTTAACAGCAGACAGTTAAGGCAATGCAACTGTGTAGTGTCTTCTAGCAATAAGCTTTACTTTGCCTTGTAACTTCAAAATAATGTTTTCCTTGAATGTTTTTCTATGCTGAAGGGCTATGGGTGTCCTGCCCTTTTCCTTGTTATATCAGTATTGTCTTCATGCTATTCTGGGCAAAGACAATGTCTCTTTAGGTAAAATTATTTGCCGTGTTTGAAATGCTGGTTTGTGTCTTCAACAGGGCAAGACAGGAGAATTGAATCAACTGTTAAATGAAGTTAAATCAATGCAGGAAAAAGCTGTTACTTTTCAGCAAGAGAGAGACCAAGTCATGGTAGCACTCAAACAGAAGCAAATGGAGAGCAGTGCCCTGCAGAGTGAGGTACACCACCAAATAATTTACAGTTGCAAGAAATAAAAAATAATAAGAAATTGCATCTGTAATATTTTCTGGGTGATATTTGGTAGTAATTACTTGTAAAAAGCATTTAAAATCAACACACGTGCAATGTGCTTCAGCCGACACGTCTTATGTTTGCTTAAATTATTTTTACGAAAGATAATAGTATGAGCAACTCAAGGTATGTTCTGTGCAGATACAGCATTTGCGTGAGAAAGAGCAGCGCCTCAACCAGGAGCTGGAGAGATTACGCAATCACCTCTTGGAAATGGAGGACTCCTACACACGAGAAGCTTTAGCTGCGGAAGACAGAGAGGTCAAGCTCAGAAAGAAAGTTTTGGTTTTGGAAGAAAAACTTTTGTCCTCATCTACAGCAGTGGAGAACGCCAGGTAGCCTTGTAATTTATGCTGCAGTGGCATTGGCTGTATTTATATATTTCACAGTTAGCTAGGCTGGTACCGATGGCTTTATTTTACTGAATTACCATTCCATTACATGCTAAGCAGTCGAAAAAACAAAAAACTATAAACTTTTACACTAAGTTGATTTGAAATATACTTGGCATCTGTTGAGAGCTTAAAAAGATGTTTCTTCTTGCAGTAGCAACTATTGATACTCACGTGTCACATCTTTGATAATGCTTAGAACTAGAAAAAAACAAAAATCCCTCAACCCATTGATTTAGTTGTCTGTCAAATAAAAAAAACATGGACTTAACTTACTTTTAACTCAAGGCTTAATCCAGTTTGAGAGAGTCTTATTTTATACCCTTCAGTGCACACATGTGACTGTCAAGCTTTATGAATTGCTTTTGAGACAAGTACGTGTCCTTAATTTATAGCTGATACCATGGGAAGTGTGCACTACTATAAACTTTATTAGCATATATATATAAAGCAAGATGCTTTGAAGTCCTCATAGGTGGCAGAATCTGGGAGGCTAGAGCTAATTGTTTTTTTTTTTTATTTGCCATAATCATATTTTTCAGCTGGAACAATGAAAAGTATTAAAATTACTCATTGCCTATTTTCACTGCTCTAATACTGTTTTATTTAAAGGAACGTTCATTACTTTGGGCAAAAGAATTTTTTTCTCATCTTATTACCGTTATCCAAATGAACAAGTGTTTTAATAAAAAATACATGTGTAGCTGCAGTCTTTCTTTTTTAAGTGCCAAAGATGGATTCTGCTCTTAATGTTTTCAGCAAAGAGACTTCCAAATTGAGTGGAATTTATTGTGGAAAATTCAGGCGAAGGTTACGTAAAGACTGCTCCTTGGAAGGTTTTGTAATTCTTCATCAAACTTGTCATATACCTTTCAAGTAATGCTGCCTATTTGCCATCTCACACACGCTCTTTAGGAAGACTGTCATAGGAGTAAATCAGGTTAATAATATTTTTGTATAATAGGAGTTAAATGGGGCCTTCAGTGGTCAGTATGGAGCAAGATATACTGAGTTCTTGGAGACTGGGTTTAAAAGTAAAAATTGGTAGAAAGACCTATTGATTCCTGTAGTCAGTGAAGCAGACGATTAGCAAGGGATGGACTCTTTTTTTTCGTACAAATACTGTTACAATAATGAGCAACAAAGATTAGTTTTTTCTTTTTTCTAATGCACTGCAAACAAAAAGAAGTAGGTGGTTGGGTTTGGTTTTTTTTGTTTGAATGCCAAAATTTTAATACCAGACTTATTTTCAATCTGTTGTTAGGGTATTCTTTTTGTTGTTTGGTTTTTTTAAGAGTAATCAGGAAAAAAAAATCGCTTTCTTTTTCATAAATTGAGCTGAAAAATTAAAGGTAGGCTATTTTTGTTTGGGATTTCATTTTCTATGTTGTTGTCTGTTATTTTCTCCATAAGTAACGTATTCTATTTTCATTAAGTCATCAGGCTAGTCTGCAAGTTGAATCTTTGCAAGAGCAGCTAAACCTGGTTTCCAAGCAGAGGGATGAGACTGTGCTACAGCTCACCATCTCCCAGGACCAAGTGAAGCAGTATGCATTGTCACTGGCCAACCTGCAGATGGTACTAGAGCAATTCCAACAGGGTAAGTTTTGTCAAGAAATAGCAAAGATTGCAACAGGCGTTTTTCAGCTGCAGTAGCTACCACGTTTTGGTGCTTTTTAAATATGAGTTACTTGGTTTTCTTTTTGATAGCTTGAATTTCAGGACCTCTTGTCTTTTAGAAAAAAAACTTAGAGAAGCAATTCTGGCCCTGTGAAAACCAATGGTCAGTTATCCCATCTATGAAATTTGAATTCCCCCTCTTCATCATGAAGACCACATATGATAATGCTGAGGTTTTGCAGCTGCATATCCCAAAAGAGAGCTACATATCCCAAAAGAGAGCTACATATTGTGAATTAAGATTTTTTTTTTTCATATTTTTAACCTTTTAGAAGAAAAAGCTATGTATTCAGCAGAACTGGAGAAACACCAAAAACAGACTGCAGAATGGAGGAGGAAAGCAGAAAACTTAGAAGAAAAAGTTGTTTCGCTGCAGGTGGGCTGAGTAATGAAATTGAATCCTATGAAACTGAATGCTGCTTCTTGACTGAATCTTTTGTTTTTAACTGCTTTGTTGTTACTATCTAAGAATACATCAATTTATGTAATTCTCTCTTTCGTGGAAGAGAGAGGGGCACTAAAAGAAGGAGAGCAAAGTAGTGTTCCTCTGCTGACCATCCCTTTCCAGAGGATGTTTACAGTGTAATTGTTCTAAAGAACAAGTGATTGAAATCTCTGCATCTGTTTGATCGGTGTAGTATTAGCCTAATTGTGGTAGTGAACTCTTTGCTTCTCTTTTTTTGTCCCTTTCCTACCCTCTATGCAGGAAAGTTTAGAAGAGGCAAATGCTGCACTGGATGCAGCCTCAAGGCTTACCGAGCAGCTTGACATCAAAGAGGAGCAAATTGAAGAACTTAAGAGAGAAGGTAACTATATATATATTTTTTTATTTTTAATCTCTACTTAAAACATTCCAAGCAGCTGAGGAAACAATGTAGTAGTCCTAGAAACTTACTAAAACTCATCTCCTGTGAGGAAAAGAGTAATTCTGTGCCACTTTTTGAGAACTTCCATATTTAGAATGCAAGATTCGAAAAAATACATTTCCCTTCTGTTAGGGATCTTTCTCAGAAGAAAGCCCTGTAGTAGTTTGTTTTGGGTTTTTGTTTTTTTGTTTTTTTGTTTTTTTTTTCCCTGTAAATACCAAAGCCCTTGATTTACTTTGGTAAATGTCTGTTTAAAAAGTTTATGAGGTAGCAAATGTTGTCAGATTTTTCCAAAGTAACTACCTGCCATATTTGACATAGGCACAGGAATACAGTGAGGTAGAAAGAAAGGATGTGCTGTCACTAGGAGATGTGGAGGGAGCAGCTCTTGCACAGATGTGAGACTGTCTAAAGAGATTTTGTGGAAGGTCTTGGACACATCTTCACATCATATTTTTAGATCTCATTTCAGATAAGCTTCCCGATTGCTCTTATTTAGAAAGAAGTATTTCATATTGCTCTCATATTAAGTACTCTAATATTTGATGAATGTCATTACTTTGGATGTGAAGACAAAACTTGACCAGACAGCAGAGGAATTTGCCACAAGGAAGATTTTTGAAAAGGAAGAGTATTTATGGTGAGGGTGGTCAAATACTGGAATAGGTTGCCCTGAGATGTGGAGTGTCCATCCATGGAGATATTCAAAACCCAATTGGCCGTGGTCCAGGACAGCCTGCTGTAGATGACCTGCTTGAGCAGAGGGGTTGGACTAGATGATCTAGAGGTCCCTTCCAACATAATTATTTCTTTGATTTTGGGGATTCTGTGTATGTTTTGGGGTGTGGTTTTGTGGGTTTTTTCTTCTTCTTTTTGACATAACTGAAACATGAATTCTGTATGAGCTGCATAGCCTTCTCTTTCACAAACACGTTTAGCATGAAAACTGTAGAAAAGCCTAAAAAGGTAGAATAACCTATTACTAAAAACTGAAATAATTTAAGTGCATTACACTATTTAGTCTTATCAAATGGAAAAAATGAAGGGTAATTTCTGTACAGTCTATTTGAATGTCAAACATCAGATTATAAACTCAGAGGCTCACTTGGAGGTGACAAAATAGTAATGCAATGTCACTTTTTTTTTTCATTACCACATTAATTTTAGTTTTCATGAGAAAGGAGTTATAGCATTAGCCAAAGCAGGACTTAAGACCAATAATAATTTTGCTGGATTTCTGTACTTAATTCTCAGCCATGACATGTAATTTTGTCTGCAACGTTTCATTGAACCAGGAGGGAAAATTACTTCTCTAGTTGCATGACAGTTCTGTTATGGGTGAAATTATTAACAATACTGATTACTGAGGGAATAGTAGTTTTTTCCTCCTTTTCTTATTTTTGCATCTGTCTTTTCTTCCGCTGCTTTCCCAGCTGAGTCCTGCTTTCTCTTTCACTCTTTATTTCTGTGGGTCAGCATATTTTCCTGTTATTGTGCAGTATTGTCTGTCACTGAGCAAGGGGGTTAAGTTTAAAATCAGAGGAAAACTTGCGATTGATCCCTCACGTGGCATTAAAAGCAGATCTTGAAGAGCAGAGGTTTGCTCTTTCTCTGGGGTTACTTAACAGCTCTTTCTTTGTGATTTTGTGGGAAATTTTTGGGTGAATGCCTTTAAGGCTTGCTGAGCGAAGACCTAGTGCATCATCTCTGCTGCATGCAGTGGTAACTCTTGCCCCAAACATATGTAGCTAATTATTGCCATTCATTTTTAAATTATAATTTGTCTTACTTTGAAATAATAATGATTTCTTAAAGCCTACTGGCTTACGATCAGATAGTTGGTGTGAAAAGTCATTTCAGCAAGAACTCTACAAAAGGTTCTGATTTGCACTTAACGTAAAATTAGTTGTGTCTAAGTGCATTTGGCATCCAAATGGGCACCCTAGGAATGCTCCCTGAGTTCACATATGAATTTTACAAGCTAAATTAAATTTCAAGCTGCTACATGAATGTACAACTGTATAGTGATTTGGTTTTGGATTCTGTATCTCTCTGCCTCACTACAGACAATCACAGCAAAAGTTCTCAGACATCCTGGGTTGAAGATAATTTTGGCATATGCAAATACAGCACTCTCAAACGGGGAGCTTTTCATTACTGGTTAATTTTGATTGCAAACATTGGCATGTGAAAGCAGGATGGGTTTGAATGTTGAGAGAAAACCGAATCTTGATATTCTATCAAGCTTTGTTGTATTGGCCAGTGATTTACATGGTAAAAAAATTGAAAAGGGGATTGATGCATAAAGAAATCAGCACTTAAATGTTGTTGTACAATAAATCATTTTTATTGAGGAATAAAAAAGAGGCTACTCCCTTTTCTCTGTTTACACAAGAAAACATATAACGTCGTATTGAAAATTGGCCAAATACATTCCCAGACACAGTTTTGTTGGCCAGATCTTTTGAAGGATTTCTTTATGGATTTTTTTGGCAGGAGAAGTGATTTTAATGGAAAAGCATAAGATGTACCAGATGCAGTTTTCTGGATTGCCATAAATGGTTAACAAATTATTGGAGACTGTTGTAAATGTCTGGTTTACAGCAGTTCAGGCTGAATTTTGGCTCAGGTCTCTTTTGTTATTCAGTCTTTTTAGATACATGAAGTACGTGTTTAAATCCTTTTCAACTCTAAGATCCTATTTTAGAAGGAAATATTCCATTAAAAAAATGTTTAGTGAGAGTGTTACATAGTCACTGTGGATTTGTGGCTGTCCTTAGAAGTTGGTTCTCTTTGACAGAGAATCTTTTTGCCAGGTAAATATAGAAACCAACAGTAACATTTAATTTAAGTTATTAATACATATATTTTAAAGTTCATCATGCGAGTGAATATTGAAAAGAAAACCTGGGATTGTTTTGCGTTGTAGAGCAGTAACAGCAGTGTGAGATTTACTTGAAACTTGTTTTCAGATGCTGTTTGTTTATCTTTATGTGGCATTAGTGGTATAACTTCTTTAATTCCCTTTTACTCTGTGGAGACCCAACTAACAACTCAACTTTCATGTGTGCTTCTACGTAATTATATTTCAAATGTTTTTCTTCAAGTTTCACATTCACAAAGTAGCATAATTTTAAGTAAATGTAAACCTCGAAACCCTGGATTAATTCTCCTGTGCTTCACCCTGGTGTTTTGAAAGAGGAGTGTTGCAGAGGAGTTACGTTGCCGAAATGGATTTCGGGGCATATGGATGTATTTGTTACAAGATATGTTGTTGTATTAAATATATATATGTTTATTTTGTATATCTATATGTGTATCTATATGTCTTTATATATATGCTGCATATATATATAAAATACATATATAATTTTGTTTGGTTTTTAACTTGTTTTGAATAAGGAGCTTAATCTTTATGTTCCTTGAATAAGAACTTTCTCAGCATGATACTCGTTAGTTTATTCTACTCTGTACTTTCTAAAATTCATATTTGTGAAGTAAAACATTTATATAAGATGTGGAGCATTTGAACGTGAGATATTGGGTTGCATCCATTTCTCAGCCTAGCTCTTTGATGTGTGTGTACCTAAATTCTGTGCGGGTTCTCATGGAGTTACTGGAGTTAATTGAGAACCAAGTTGTGTCACTGTAGTTGTGCCGTGCATTTATTAAAGATTAAAATTCATGTGGAAACTAGAGTGAAATGTTTTTCATGCATCTCAGATGATTTGAAGGGTATAAAAAGTCACTTTTCTTGTTGTTGAGGCTTTTTAGAAATTAACTACAAGACAAATACCAGAAAAAACGTACATTTTGGGGGTTTTGGTTTTGTTTGTTAGTGGTTTTTGTTTGTTTGTTTGTTTTTTGCATGGAGTGCTTTTATTTAGCAGGAGCTCCAGAAGTGTAAAAATGGTAGGGACATTAAGTTGATTGGCAGTTTTTCTGTAGGATTTGAAGATAAACATTCAACCTTGAAGAGGAGAAAAAGCAGATCTTTTATGTAGCTGTAGGTTAGAGGTGACCTTCACATGGACAGTCCATGTTATAATGCATTTGTCAAGCTTTGATGTATGGTTAAGACTTACTTGTACTTTTATTAGGAAAGAAAGTAACTTCAAAGGTACTATCGTACAGAAATTTGAAAAGTTATATTTTTGCTGTCTTGAGGTCAAGCCATTTGTAGTTTATCTTCTATCAATTCTTTGTACCTTGTAATTATTAATTTTCTTTTCTGAGAACATGTTACTGCCAGTGTTCTTAAATCCTGTGTTTTGGGATTTACGTGAAATAAGTTTTTCTAGCACTTTCTATTCAGTGTTTTTTATACAAACTTGTGTGGAACTGAACATCTTGGATACTTTCATCCAGCATGCAAAAAAAAAGGTAGAACATGTGTGTAGTGGCTCCTAGCACACTCCTAGACAGCCTCATATTAACTAACTTACAATACTGGCCATTTCGCTTAATTTGCAGGCCACGATGCCTGATTGAAAGTGTTTTGCCATTTTCCTCTCAGTTTTGTCTTTGGTTCATGGTAGCTGTGCATTTCATCTCCGCCATTTTTACCTGAAAGTTTTGTATTTCCAAAAGTACGGGGAATCTTGCATAAATCTCTGCAGAGCCTTTCTTGCCAGACTCATGAAGCACAGCTCTGGTTCTAGGATGCATTTGCGTGCCCCAGTGTCCTGTTCCAAGAGCTTGCATTGGTTAAGAGCAGTAGGAAAGGTCCTGGCAGAAGATACCCACAGGTTATTGATACTGCTCTGCCAACTGGTCGTTCTCCTGGGAGACTGGAGAACTCCTTAGCATCTCAAGGCTTTAGCAACCTCATAGTAGAGTATGCTGAACAGCTGGGTTTAGGACATATCTGAGGGTAAGTACTGAGATCAAAAGACCTGATGCCAACATGCAGTTTGGTCAGGTTATGAAAAAATTGCCAAGGCAGGATTATAGACCTTGATCAAGAGTTTCTTTGCAGTTCTGTGTTATCTAGGTGGAACAGAGCAGTTCATCAAACCTTCCGCAATTGATTTATTTCTGTGTGTTTCTGTACTTTAGCATTGAGTATTGCCTGAAAATTTTAGCTTATGATTTCAAATAATCACTTAAACTGATGTTTTTTATTAATAAAAACCAAGCTGATTTTGTTGGTTTTGTTTGGTTTTTTGAAAAGCACTACAACAACAGTAGTATATTTTTATTTTTACATGTGTGTATCACAAGTTTTGCAACAAAGTTCTGAAGTTACAGTTTTTGTTTATTTACTGTGACATAACATTTTATAGGTGAGATCAGAAGAGAAATGTTAGAAGATGTACAAAATAAACTGATGAATCTTATGAACAGCACAGAAGGAAAAGTGGACAAGTAAGTCTTTAATGAAAGACTTGATTTACACTTTTGGTTTTCATTCCGCACAATGTACAGATCAGTTATTTTGATTAGTAATAGCAATGTGTATGCAAAGTTGGTGTGTTTCTTAAGTAGAAGTGCACCTCAATAACATGGGCTGTACAAATCAAGATAAAAGTTCTTAATCAACGTTTGTTATAAGTCTAAAGTGTGAACAGCAGGCCCCTGGATGTTCTGTAAATTTTTTTTCCCTTCTCTTTATCCTTTAGAATTGAAACAGGGATAGGCACATCAAATCCCCTGTCCCCTTCCTTACATCTTAATTTGGGACTGCACATAAGTATCTGTTTAAATGCTCTCCTGAGTCAAGGCCTTACAACTAGTACTAATGTCAAAACTTGCTCATGTACAGTTCAGTTTCATCATACTGCGTACAATAGCTCTAATACTGTCCAAAGTGACACTTCCTGTATAACAAATGCTATAATTTGCAGGGGAAGGAAATAGGTGAGGTACCCTTTTTAGTGCCTTGTATTAATTTGTTTATTTGGATTATTGTAGATGAGGCAAGAGTATGAGGAATCAGTGTTACAGTATCAACTGTTACCTAAGAGCAGATTGTTTGACGAGCTTCCTTCCTTTGTTCGGCAGGCTCCTGATGAGAAATCTCTTTGTTGGACATTTTCATACTCCAAAAAATAAACGTCCTGAAGTTTTAAGGTTAATGGGAAGTATCTTGGGAATAAAAAAGGAAGAACTTGATCAGGTAATACTTTGCAGAAGACTAGACATCTTTTTTTATTTGTGGTATCCTTACCTGCAAATAGAATGACTTGTTGCTAAACTAAATGTGGCTGTTCTTGTTTTTGTTGTGGGGAAAGTATGTTTTTTGTTCTCTTCTGAATTAATTTTTTTATGTGGAACATGCTGATCTTAATGTAATATTTTGATAACATTATTCTAATAGAATGGATATCGTTTTGCTGAGGAATGCTAATGCAGAAGGTGGAGGGATTTAGCTTTGTGCTGTTTTGTATAATAGTTTTAATATGTCAGTTGCAGAAAAGTAAGGCAGTTTTATATGTGCCACTAGGTAATGTGTAGAATGTGGGGCTTATATTTTTAAATAAAGAGCCAGGATTTTAGACTGCCAGTTTTTGGGAGGCAGAGAATAAGGTTTTAACCATAACTAAAGACTATAACCACATAATTATGGTGAATAAATATAATGAGAACAAATGTTGTAATTCCTTTTATATGCTGCTTTCTGCTTTCCTAACTTTTTTTTACTATTTTCTAGTTATTATCTGAAGACCAAAGAGGAGTTACAAGATGGGTGACTGGCTGGCTTGGTGGAGGAGCTGGGTCAAAGAGTGTCCCTAGTACACCTCTGAGGCCAACTCATCAGAACATTTTTAATAGTGTAAGAATTAATTGTGCATTCTCTATGCTTGAGTGGAAAAGACGGGGCAGTTGCATACTAATGCTGATTTTTGCCTCATCAGTCTATTGCGCTTCATTTGCTGATGCTACTCTATCTTGCATTATGTGTTTGTTTTGTGCAACTGCTTTGGCATAAGGTTTTTTCCTACACTAAATAACTATGTAGACATTGATGAAAATTATACAATACTAAGTGTTTGACTAATACAGAAAACAAGTTACTGTTCCTGGAATCCCTGACTTCTTACAGTATGGACTCTGTCTTGCAAACTGACAGTGTTGGATGTTAAATACATGCGAGAAACTGAAATTCTGCAATACTAAATGGTATAGAAGACCATGACATTGTGTTTTAATGACTGTGTTCCCATATGTTCTTTAAATTTAATTTTAAAAGCTCTCTCAGCTGCTGCAGCTAGTGCCTTGTGTGTACAGCATATAAAGTTGATATTTTAAGCTTTCAAAAACTGTAAAACAATGGTTCTCATAGCATGGTCCATGGGAGCAGTTAACCTACGGAACTTTCCATTCTGCAGACCAGTAATAATGCACTCAGGGATAGAGCATTGAGGGACTGGGGTTTCTGGATTCACTTTGAGTTCTTGCTCATTGAACTAGAAAAGCATGTTGAGATGATGGATTGAATGGATTGCTGTAAATTATCTTGAAGTGTAGGGATTGTTTTTTGCCCACTAAAATAACATAGGCACTTGGGCTGCCAGAGGATTGTGGTTGGATTAAGTGTGCATGTAAAGAGGAAAAGGAATGTTTTTGTGTTATAGTACAGGCTTTACTAAGTAAAAGTTTAGCTTGTGATGCTACTGACACCTTAATCATTCCATGGTTACTTTATTCATGACTTGTCAAATGAAGCAACCAATGGGTTTTTAAGATAAATGCTTAAGTTTTATGTGTTTCTGGAGGAGTGATTTGCTTGAGCATGGACATCAGAAATACTTTGATGTCAGTAGCAGTGTGGGATTCTTGAAACAGTTGGCTTAAATCAATAATGGAACCGTGTATTATCTTTAGAGTTTATCAGTTTCACATTAATATCACTTGCGGAGACAACAAAAAACTCTGTATTTCGAAAATAAATTTCATTGTCACTCAGGAAGAACTACTTAGTACCAAGTGCTAAATATTTAATACTAAGTAGCAAAAGTAACTAAAAGTAGCAAAATTTTGTACTTAGCACTAAGTTAAAAATTCTTTGGATGCTGTTGACAGCTTTTTATTTGATGCATGTATGATTTTTAACATACGTACTTTTCAACAGCTTGTCAATAAAATATAGTAACGGGTAGCCTCTTGTAGTCTTTTTCAGAATTGTTTGTGAAATTCCTTGAAACAGAATCTTGCCCAAGCCTTCCTCCACCCAAGCTCTCTGTTCATGATATGAAGCCTTTGGGAGCAGCAGGAACTAGTAAAACTATCAGTACTCCATCCAACAGTCAAATGCAAGGTAACATTTGAAGGAAAATTTGAATCTTAACAAAGAAAACAAATGACTAAAGGTAGAATTTTCAAGGGGATCAATGATTCTGTGCTTCCTCACTTGTGAACTATGAATTTGATTTCCACCACCCCCTACCCTCAATTTCTTACTTTCTCTTCTTCTTTTTCTTTTTTTTTTAACGTCTTCCTTCACCCTTCCTTCCCACTGCTTCTGTAGCCCACTTCCTAAAATCTCAGTACAGAAGATTGAGGGACAGATTCCCTTTGGTATGGAAAGGCTTTAACGGCACCTGTTAGAGGCAAAGAGATGCCACGCAGAGAGCTCTGTGTGGTATATCAGTGAACCCAGTCCTGGTTTTCAGCATCTGTGTTGGTCAGCTTGGGTCTCACCAAGGGAAGAATGGAAGTAGTACCAACCTTGCAGTGCCTCTCTGGTATTTAGAACCTGGTTGTTCAGACAGGACTGAAAGAAAATAATTTAATTGTATGGCTTGATTTGAAACTCTATAAGCTGTGCACGAGTGTTAACTTTACTGTTCTCTGCCTCAAAAAAAATAATGCCTGTTGAAATAATGCACTTTTGTCTAAGTGGTGTAAGAAACAAATCTTCAGCTTAACTGATCCAGTTTGTCCTTCATGGTTTTTAAGTCATTTATTTAAGATTTCACCTTAATGGAGTCCTGATTTGCAGAAGCTTGTTTTGATTGAAACTTGTAAACTCAAAAAAAGACCCATAACAACACCAAAAATCAAACCCAAAAGCTTAAATGTTATATAGATCTACAGAGAGAGAGAGATGCTAAAACACCCTCTTTCTGTCTGCGTAAAGTAGTTGGATATTACAAAGTATAAGCATCTACGGTGAAATACCAATTTATCTCTGAAAACAGTATTTATTTATTTTTTAATAAACCTAAATTTAGTTTAATATTCTTTTTACTCTTCTTCCTTGTAACGTAACAGCAATATAATAGGTAAAGTGCCTGTTTGACTTGGCAAAGAACGAATGTCCTTGTCTGGAAGAAGTGAATTCTTGGCTCCTTTTATATATTGAGGAGCTAAATTGATGGCTTGTAAAACTAGACACCCGTTATATATATATATCCCTTTAATTGTTTAGGTACTTTCCAAGTTCACAGTAGTCAGTATAATATCCACACAGAAACACGTTTATAAGAATGAGAACGTTTACACGATGGAAGATCTTTCTTAAAACAAAAACAATCTGAACAAAATCACCTGTCCAAACAATTAGTGTGATACAGGAATGTCGGTTTAGTTTCTGCTCTAAGTCTTGTATAGGAGCCTTGAGAATCGTTTACATCTGGAGCTGAGCAAGGATTTGATAGGGGAAGGTGAGGAGGGACAAGCTGATTGTTAGACTAAGAAAGAAAAAATATATTAATGCTTTATGAAAACTAAAATTTTGCTAGAATTTGACTAATGAGCAAACATTAAGTTTTGTCTCAAGACTAAATTGCGGCTCGCTGTCTGTGGTGTTTATTTACAGGGGTTTTCTTGGGGCTGTTTCCTGGGGCAGCTGTGCCAGTACACCACAGGGTGGGAAACCTATCTGTGGGCTGCGCTGTAGTGCACAAGGGCCTTTACGCCCTTGCATTGTGCTGGAGTCAACATGATGGACAGTTCATGTCTGACACTGCATGCAAAGGGTGTTCTTGGTGCCTGTGACAGAGATGTATTGATTTTTTGGGGTAGCCTGAGCTGTTACTGAATTTCAGCTGCCAACAGATAGAATATGGTTGGCAGATCCTGGGAGTTCCCTGATCTTTAAGTCAGTCTTGTAACTGGTTACTTCAAGTGTAGACAAAGGAATTGTTCAGCAAAAGCGGCAGTGGTAGATGAGACCCAAGATGAAAGAAGGCAGAGGGAATAAAAGTGAGAGCATCTACAGTCCATGGCAAGAAAATAGTATTTTCATGTTGCAAAAATAATAAGCAATTTTAGAACTTCTTTGTGAACAAATGCTGTAAAATTGGATAGACTTAGGAAGGCTTTCTAACAAAGCAGTTTTGGTTTGCATTTCAGATTCTACAGTCTCGGGAACGAGCAGAAGACCAGATACAAATCCGTTTTTAGCACCTCGATCTGCAGCAGTGCCTCTCATAACACCTGCTAGTAGTTCTGGACATCTGCTTATGAAACCTATTTCTGATGCGTTGCCTACGTTTACACCGCTGCCAGTGTCTCCTGATGCCAGCGCTGGTGCTGTACTAAAAGACCTTCTAAAACAATAGATGATCTTGTATCAATATGATAGTAGCACTTTAAGGAAGATGAGAACACTATGCTGTATATAATTTACCACAATGAGGCCTTCTGTAAAAAGACATGTACTTGTTTGCAATTGTACCTTGCTTTTCTTTTAATTATGAACTAACCAGTGCTTTGGAAATTCTAATAGTGGCATGACTAACTGCCTTCTGTATAGCAGGCATTAATATTTGGTGTGAGTTCAATCATAAACTGAGAAAAAATAAATCTGTCTTGTTGGTAGACTGTCACAAGACAGGATTTTTAAACCTTAGTTACATTCTGAGTTGTTTCTATTACGCATAGACAGCATTAACTCTTTGGTATTGAGACTGTTTTTTTTTTCATTAAAACAATCTGCCATTGGCAGTGAGCTTTCAAGAACCAGAATTTAAAAAAAAATGTAAAAAAAGTCTTCAGCCAAAATTGATCTTATTTGAGGTGTTCAAATTATGCAGACTCCAAAGAATAAGATGGTGAGCACATGGGAGTGTGATTATTGAGCAGCTACAGCCTTCCATGCACAATTTATGGCATTTACTTAATGCACACTAGGACATGTATCTCTTACTTACAGGATTGGTCGCATTTGGGGCAATTTGAGGCATGTTAATCTCTTTTTGCACAATGATTTAATTCTCCTCCACAGCTCTTCCCCAGACTAACAGCTGCTTTCAGCAGTCAAACCCGTCAGCACCAAGGAGTTAACTGTGGAAGTGAGTGCTTCATTTTCTAGAGGTGTCCATGTGATGCAGGGTTGAGTAATTTAGCAAAATAGAAGTTCACATATAAAATGAGACTGTACACTATAATGGTCTAAGATGTATATTTGAGAGACTTTTTACCTTGCAGGATTTTGTAGATCCAAATACAGACTTAAAGCTTGAACATGTGTATAGAATTTAAAGGGAAGAAGATGCTTACTTATCTCAAACCTGTAAATAGGTCTTTGTAGCACCAAGGCCAAAGTCAATTATTCTGTAAATTTTGCTGTTATAACTTGAACACTTTGTTTGGCAGGTAAAGAATGAAGTTGCATACTAAAGGATAGAACCAGGAGAGTCATCTTGCAAAAGTCGTCTTCATAGTGAATCTGAGATAAAACATCTTCAGTGCAAAATGTGTAATTCCTAAATCTTTTTGTATGCCATCCCTTGTTTAGTCAGTGTTAAGATAACTGTTGTGAAAGTTCTATATTAGAACTGTCAACCTTTACTTCTCATTTTCATTAGGATCGGGGATTAAATTGTTGTAAGAGTTATATTTAAATAAAATTAATTATTAAAACTTGTACAGAATCAACCAAAATAATGCAAGAAATCTTTGCATTTATTTATGTAGAGGTCAAATAGTGAATTTTTTTTGTTGCCTTGAAATTCAGCAAAGTTTTCTTAATTCTTGTATTTACCTTAAGAACTGCTTGAGTCCCTTTTCTCCAGTATGTATTGTTTCATGGAAGACTTAGTCAAATTTGGAAGTGGATTGACCATGTTGAATTTTTATTTTAGATTTTTTACTCCATTATAGCCAAGGTAATTAATTTGAAAGTTTGATTTCTTAAAGGATAGCAGCCACACATAGTATACCAAAGTAAATCCTGTATTACATAATAAATGTAATGACAATTTGAAATTACCTCTGCTGAGAGCATGTCAGTGTGGTACTACAAATGCACATCTTTATTCCAACTGGACTGGAATTGCTGCCTTTTTCAATAACAAATATAAAGGAAACTGAAATCAAATGGCTTCTCTGCAGTCTCTCTCATTCTTGTAGCCATGTCTGTTTATGGATAGGTGGCTGATTCAGAATGAAACTACCTTTTGGTTAGCCAAAGCAGAAGGAAATGTTTCGTTTTTAAAAATTATGTGACTTACATATTGTGAATTACCAATGGACTCATGCTGCTCGCTGTCCTCTGAATATATTACTTGAGCAAGTCTTAGCTTTTTTTTGTGCAGTTTTTTTTTTTCTTTAACTGCAGAGAGCTTAATGTGTACGTGTTTCTCTTCCAGGAAGCTTTTATACATGCCAGTAAATAAAACATGGTAAGACCATTTGTTTCTGCATGCACTAAATCAGCTACATTTATCTAGGGAGCTATGAGTTTGAGGAGGGAAATCTAAAACCAAGCAAAGGTATCGAAGAACTTCAGAGTTCCTTGTTAAGGTACTTCAGAAAGAAGAAAATCCTCTGTAGGAGAGAGGTAAGAGGCTTCAGTCCTTAAGTTGTAGGAGGTCTGTTGAACCATGGGGAAAATTCCTGTGGCTGAGAAGTTTCTGTTCTAGGACTTATTCCACAACTACACTGGTGGGTCTTGTTGCTTTGTTAGAAATCAGATGTGCTCTGTGTTCCAGGCAGTCCTTTCCCACTGAAAAGTGTAGGACAACTTAATTGCCTTGTTTCTTTTTCTTTGTTTCACGGAATATTATCCGCCTTCAGGATTTGTTGTTATTGAAAGATTAGCAGATAGAGTTTTTCCTTTAATTTTTCTTCTGTGTTTGTTTTGTGCTTGATAACTGTTTCATATATATTCACCGTACCAGTTTCCCACATGTAAGTATGTGACTCATGCAGTTTGTCCTGTTAATTGTGTGGGTCATTCACTCAGTGGGGGTGAGGATTGGGTGGGGAGGGGGAATTTTCTGGAATTTATGAGCAGGTGCAGTAGTTTCTCATTCTTCATTTATCTTAATTGTTGTCTTTCACTTTGTTTTTTGCAAGAAAAGAAGAGTACGGTCCTAGTTTTGGTATAACAAACTGTTGGTTGTCTTTAGTGGCAAGGCAACAGAATTCCAGTAAGAAATTAATTTTGCAAACTTGATGTAAGGGGAAAAAATAAAGGCTAGGATTTTCTGTTCTCTTTAGATTCATTTTTTTACTGTTCTTTGCTCATCCCACGGTCTGTGCAAAGGGAAGAAAGTAATGGGTTGATTTTTCTAATTATTACTGTAAAAGAATATACAATTATTTTTTAATTAAACTCTTCTGCATTAAACCAATTTGTCAATGCTACACAGCCATGTAATTTGTTATATTATAGTGACCAGTGTAAGACAGAAAATTTCTTAACCAAATGTTAGTTCCCAGCCTGTGTTTTATTATTGCTTCTTATTCGAGTTCTTCAGCCACTTGACATGACTAGTTGCTAATAGGGCAGGTTAATGGGAATATGTATAGCAGTGACTGAGTGATAAAGCAGAAGAGACAAAAGGGAAGATGTTTGCCTTGTAAGTATTTCACGTAATTACATACCTCCTGAAAGCTTTGCAATTTTTAAGCCTTGAGGTCTTCTTAATACTGGTTTTGATGAGTTCATTGCTGCATTATAATAAAAGTTCAAGAATAATTTTCTCAACCTGTTCAGTCAGATACACTTCTAAGCTTGGTGTCACATCCTCCCAAACACTCCCAGTTTGGGAGTAGATTTAACTAGAATGAAAGGGTTGTTTGTGGTTTTTTTGTCACCTAAGTGAAGAAAAAAAAATTACAGTTGTTTAATATGGAGAGACATTAGAATACTGTGGAAGTAGCAGGGCTAATGGCTTCGTTCATTCTTTCAGAGGGAAGTCTTTGACTTATCTAGACATTCAAACCAAAGTAGTCTTTGTGTCAATGTACTTTTGTCAACGCTTAAAATCATACATATATGTATATATACACCTGGCAGTGGTAGCAGTAAGGCTTGAAGAATTAAAAACACTATATGTGTTTGGTTTATTTTGGCTGGTTCTTTTCCGCTCCCAGTAAATTTAATAGTCGCCTTGAGTAATTGTCTTTCAGGTGGGAAGCTTCTACTTAGCTTTTGTAGAAAATAACGTACAAGAATTACCAGCCTACAATTTTGTTCTTTTGTGTTGTGCCATTACATACTGCTGAACTTGCAGCCCTGCAAAGCTTAAGTATGGAAATGAGTCTTCAATAAAAATTAAAGGAATAGACAGCTGCTGGCATTCTATTTCAAGGAAAAAGCAATTTGTACGTGACATGTTGTTTACAGTGGTGCAACACTTGAGTCTTGGACTACTCTATTTGTCTCAAGCTTATAGAAAAGCATGGCATTCTAAATTCCAGTATCTGAAAGCTTCAGCGCTCTAACTCTGAAATACGCTTTTGTAGTGAGTAGTTGCTAAAGCCTGTGTGCAAGAAGTGTGCCTGTTGTTTACTGTGTTCATTGAAAGGCTAATTTGGACAAATTTATTCCAAATTGGGAGTTTAGCCATGCTGCTAAAACTCTCAAACATATTGCCAAGCAGAAGGAAATTGTATCATGCAATGCAAGGCTTATTTTTCTTGTAGGAAATAACAATTGGATGATAACTTTTTTTTTTCATATGTAAAAAGAGGCAGATGATTCAGGAAGTGCCCATATTAAGTAATTTGGTCTCATTCTGTGCTTTACTCAGCTTGTGGTGTTGCTGGTTAAATCTAATTTCTTTTTAAGTGTTCACAGATGTTGTACATAATCCTTGAGCACTAACAGTGAATTAATCTTTCTCTACTCTTGTGTTAGGATAGCCATTAAAGAGCTACTCACAGGTTAGATTTTAAAAACATCCAGTGATGTGGAATATTACACCCAGAAAGAAAGTGCCCCTTTTCTTCAGTCTGCTTCTGCTAATTCTGTTTCATTCCTGTTACCACTGCAATATTTTCTTCCAACGTCAATGTGTTCCTCCTATAACTATAAATTCTTGCTCACGCTGTAGTACTGCAGCTGGGATGTCTCTTGTGGTTGCAGAAGCTGCGCGTGGATGCTACTAGATCGCCATACGAGATAAGAATGTCTTTCAAATGTTTGCAAGTAGTTGTGGAGTTTGCAGCTGAAAATGGAGTGACATCTCAAATTGCTCAGAAAGAGATGTGGATTCAGAGCAAGTCAAAATGTTAAGGTAAATAAAGGAGAGGGATGGGACAGCACCCATGCTCCCATACTGAAATCTAATTAAAATCTGCCTCTGACAGCAGAAAATTTGAAGGTGAAGGTTTTTCCTGAAGAGGGTGTTCTTCACCACCAAGACTAGAAAATGTCTTTCTGAATGTACTTTGCTATTTGTGAGTGTCCTAACAAAACCAAAAATAACTAATATCGTTTGGTGTATGCAATGTGAGAGTTGTCTTCCTACAGCATCCTAAAAAAGGAGAACATTTCTTCTGTGTCTCGTGTCAAAACCTTCTCAGCTTCACTTTTATCAGTGCATTTGCTCCTGGTCAAGCGTGTATGACAGGCTGTGGTCTTCTGCTTGTCCCCAGAGAAATACATCTTTCTTCACAGCTTGCTTTTACTCAATACTCACTTTTCAACGGTCCTCATAATATGCCCTGCGCTTTAGGAAAACCCTTCTTGTTACCAGCAACGTGGTGGTTTGATTTGGTCTCAGTCCTTCATGTGGTCCCTGAACTTGTCAGCAACAGAGAGTTTTGTATGTGCATCAGGTGGGAGTTGCATGAATGAATGAATGAATGAAAGAAACTCCGTGCAGCATTTGCCAGGGAATAGACCAGAAATTGTATTTCCCCATGGCTTGATGTATTTTTCAGTGCTTTCAATTAACTATTTGTTTTAATGAGAAAACCACTTTAAAAGTAAAAAGTAGTAATATTTGAGTTATGGTCACCTGTTATTAGAGGGTTCTGTCAACGATTTGCAGAACAGAATTCAGAAGCCCTGTCACAGTTGTCATTTCAACAAGAACTGGCAGGCTACAGAGCGATGGGATCAGGGAAACAAACTACTTATGCCTGGTTTTTGGGTTTGTCAACAAACTGGGTGAGTCGCTCATACAGAATATTCATGGTTGGAAAGGGCCTCTGAGATCAAGTCCAACCATACACACACAAAAACGCCCTACAATCTCCACCACTAGAGCATGCCCTGAAGTGCCCTATCTACATGTTTCTTAAATACTACCGGGGATGGTGACTCAACTACCTCCCTGGACAGGCAGGCCCTTCCAGTGCCTGACCACACTTGCAGTAAGGTAATTCTTCCTAATATCCCATCTAAACCTCCCCTGCTGCAACTTCAGACTATTTCCTCTGGCCCTGTCATTATTCATTTGGGAGAAGAGGCCAACACCCACTTCTCTACAACCTTCTTTCAGGTAGTTGTAGAGGGCCATGAGGTCTCCCCTCAGCTTCCTCCAAACTAAACATACCCAGTTCCCTCAGCCTCTCCTCACAGGACTTGTTCTCTAGACCCCTCATGAGCTTGGTAGCTCTCCTCTCGACACGCTCCAGCACTTCCATGTCCTTCTTGTAGTGAGAGGCCCAGCACTAACACAGCACTTGAGGTGAGGCCTCACCAGTGCTGAGTACAGAGGCACAATCATGTTCCTCCTGCTATTCCTGATACAGGCCAGGATGCTGTTGACCTTCTTGGCCACCTGGGCACACTACTGATCTGCTGACCCTTGCTCTACCAACAACCTAGAATGTTGGTCTGTCTCTCTTGGCGTAAAGGAAACCCAATTCTGTCTGGAGTTGGAATATCAACCAGTATCATCAAGGTGAGGGGAAACTGGCAGATGTTCATTTGCAGTGTCAGGTGCTGCCTGTGTTACCACCAGTGAATCTCAGGATGGTCATGCAAGATGGATTGAATCGTAGCAAGGGCAGCTTTGGGGAACAGACCAAAGAGGTTTCATGGATTTGAGGCAGGTAGGATGTATTTCTTTTATACCATTATGAAACAGTAACTATTAGCCATTGCTGTAGCACAGCCACTTTTTATCTAATGTTTATTGATGGAATAATTAATTGTGCAAGTGGTCAGGGAAAAGAGGCACATATCCTACTCGGATGGGGGTGTATGTTATCGTTTGGCAGCTTTCTGTGAAGGCAATTTTATTGGGCAAGGATAGTTTCACAATTGATCTTGACCTGGTAAAAGCAGAGTGGTGGTAGCTCCTGACTGCCTAGAATGGGAACGGGAACTGCTGCTAAACACAACTCTCTGAGAACAGGAAGCCAAGAGTTATGATGCTTTAAATCTAAACTTTTGTAAATCAGGGATTCAGGAGCTAAATGCATGCTAAGGTTTTGTGACCTTTGGACGCTGCCCAGAGAGACAGTCTCAGGGAGCACTGCCACAGCAGCCCATCCTAAGTTTGACAGGCAACTGGATTTAGACACCTAAATAAAGGTACCCTGATTTATACAACCTAGGTACCCTAAATCCGCAGAGTTCTTGAACAGTAAGTATAGTATTATCAATAAAAACATATTTAGCTTAAACAACAAGGATGTAAATAGTGCAACAAGAAGTGGTGGTAGCAGTTCTGAACATACAAGGCAAGTTGGATCAATATGTTAGTTTGTAAATGGGAACACGTATAAAAGATGAGAGCTGCAAACATTATTTCTCAGAAGAATTACTAATGACTGTGACAGTGACCGTTTTCAGGTGCAGGTGACTGAGAAACTGCATATAGGAAGGGAAATAAAGGATTCAGATAGTTGTGGAGGGAACCAACCACATGAAAGGGTGGTTGTAAAATTAACCTTTATGTAAAAATGTTTCTCCCTTGCCTGCAGTCTCCTCCATTGTTATAAGGTATTAAAGTATTTGAGTGAGGCTTTTGTTTGTAATAAATGTGTGTTTTCAGAGTTAAAAGCAGATCAGCGAGTTGATTTCGATTCATCCATATGCTTCCATTTACATACCCTACCATGGATCCAATGCTAAATTGTAGCAGGAATAAAAATATAGAAGGAGACTTGAATGGTAGACTGGAACACTGAAAAATAGTTATCAAAACTCAAACTTTTTTTTTTTTAAATAGAACTGCAAAATATTTAGATTGCACTTTGCTCTGTATGCTAAAGTAGTGGATGCCAATAAAAATGAAGGCAAACAGAAGGCTGCCTTATTTTTGACAATAGGAGCAGGAACAGACATGTTTAACAGTTTTTAGCTAACTTAGAGGAGGCTTATTATGAAACTATAACAATTTGAGGAGTACAGGATTCTAAAGAAAACCGAATGAGTCATAACTAGACTTCCCAGATCTGTCTGGATCCAAACTCAGACTCTGCACACTGTCTGCAGAGGAGGCAGGATGAAGGACCTGCAGAGTGCCACCTGCAGGCAAAGGTCTTCTAGATGGTGGCATCTCTGTCTTTACTGGACCATTGACAGAACAACGGCTACGATGTGAGCCTACATGGAGTGGGGATGCAGGGAGCCCTCAGCGTTCTGGCTGCAGTGGTCTCCTGAACTCAAGCAGCAGCTCCAACTTCGTTGTACTGATAGTTTTTTTCATAGTCAGATGCTTTGCAGGCAACCTGAAGCCTGCCCTGCCCTGGCCAAATGGCACTACTGAATCTTGTTAGATGAAAAAAAAGCTTTCTGTTAGAAACTAAGATGCAAATTGATCGAAACCCAAAGGGCCAACCACCCAGTTCTAGAGATATAACCAAATCCCTGGTGAGAGACTAAACTGAGACTGAGCTGAGCCTGTGACTCACATGAAGAAGGTGGCGCGTACTTGTCATAGTGTCGGCGGCCTTGACTTTGTTCTGGGCACTGAGCCTCACAGTTGCACATGGTACTGATGCATCTATAGCTGCTGCTAAAAATAGAGTGCAGAGGGGAGGCGGTGGACTTGGTGTTGAGACGTTCCATTTCAAAAAGCAGTTAGACTTGCCTTCTTGGGTCCTTCCCTCCCCCTTCTAAAGGTATCTCAGCAGACCTCCAAATGGCATGTTCTTGGCATGAGCCAAGGCCCCTCTGAGTCTTAGCCATACCTACCTCAGCCTCAGTGCCCATTCCGTCATCCCTTTCTTAGGCTGCCAACAGTGGTTACAAAGACTGTAGATTAAATCCTAAACGTAAAAAGAACCAGCAACTATTATACTCCAATTCCCATGTTTCTGCTGGGAAAATTTCCTGTTTTCTGTTTACAGGGGCCAGTTAGGAATTGGCTGGAACCAGTTGCAGTAGCGTGGAGTAACAGAGTAAGTGTAAAAATAAATCCATATACCCCTAGTTTTCTGAGACACGTAGTTGTTAATGGTAATCGCCAAGAAAATCTATGTCTGAAAGTTCAAGACAAAAGTCTCCTGTGCCATGCTACTGATTTGCCTGATACAGCGGTTTTACTGTTCTGTGTTTTATTAAGCATGATGTGGAAAAGTATTATTTGGTACCTTCTGTTCTTCTAGTACTATGGCAATTTTGCAAGAAGTTCCGCTTAATGGTAAATAATTCAGCTGTTGCATATCTTCACATTTAATTCAGTTGCACTTAATTTCTAAATGTCAAGTGAGTTCTGATGGATTATTTGGATTATTACTTGTCACTTTCTTGATTTATTCTACAAACTCTTCTGCAGGCACTTCAATTTTAGACAGATCCTCCCAAATATGATCTTTTTTCTTTTTTACTTTTTTTTTTTTTTTAAATTCCGCTATGGGAACATCTTGAAGTGTCTCTAGAAAATGCAGATGAAGAAGAATCACTTTTTACTGTGATTTTATCTTTTCTAAGTGTTATTTTTATACTTTTGTTCATCTGTTGGCTTCGTAGACTGTTTGGCAGTATTCCTGCTCTTGGTACGTCTGAAAAAGAATTTATTATTAGCTTTTATTTCTCTTATGATTTGTTTCTCAAACTTTCTTGGCCTGCTTTTCTGTTTTTCACGTTTAACCTGTCAGAGTATTTGTTCCTTTCTATTCTCTTCATCTGGCACAGCTTCAGCTTCTTGAAAAGGGGGACAAAATGGGGGCTGATTGCTTTATCAGGCTCCAGCCTAGGGGCTCTTCTTAGCAGTAGGAGTCCCTCTGTGGGGAGAAGGGTCCAGTTCCAGCAGCTTTCCTCATGGCTGCTTGAGGTTGTGTTCCCCCCGGTCCAGTAACTGAATGGACTGGGACCAGCCAGGCTGCTTCTGTGGGGGGAGCTCCTGGTTCTGCAGAGCTCCTTGTGCTTTGCCAACCAGTGTGAGTCAAAGCAAAGGCTGGCAGTTTACAGCACACTTTATTTTATTTTATTTTTTTAATAAAACTACATTATTTTGCAAGAGTTTGCGAGTGCTGCAGCGTGTGTACAGCGGAACTAGCCAACAGGAGTACAACCCCTGCTCCCTGGAGTTACAGTCTGATCCCCTGTCTTCCAGCAGCCCTCATTGCTTCACAGAAGTGACTGATGACTCTGAAAAAGAATAGACAACCTGCGTCTTTTTTTTTATCACCCAGTTTCGTGGCCAATTTATTATTTTCAAGCAGTGTGGGTAACTTGGAAAACCCCAAAAGCAAATAGGCAAATTGCAAAACGGTGTAATCCCCGCTATGGGAATAAATACATGAAGTGCAGTAGGTTTTGGACTGAAGAAAAGATTATAAATGTCTTCTGGGGTTAGGAAAGCAGTTGAGTAAGTATAAACTGGTCAAACTTATCCCTTTTCTCATATGGAATTTTTCTGCCACTCCTATATTTATCTAACATATAACCTGGGAAATCATAAGATAAGGAAAAGATCCAAAATCATGGGCATCTTGCTAATTGTTTTACTGGAAAAAGAAACCAGAAATCTTTGCTTATCTGTGCACCTGGAAGAGTGAAACATGTTTAAAAATGGAATGTTTTCCACTGCTTGGAAAGAGAGAAGCTCTGGAAGAGAGGGCTGATGTCAAATATTTTTCTGCTCTGGATTCATCAGCAGGGTTCTGGCAGGTGCCCTTACAAAAATAGTGCACATATTGATGAACATTCAAACATCCCCGTTGAGATATGGCATTTCCACAGACTTGTTTGGGTTTGCTCAGAACCTGAAGTGTTTTAATGGAAAATGCAGAATATACTCGCTCCTAAGGAGAGCAACTTTTGGTTTGGCGAAAAACGAAGAGAATTGCCTAAGCAGCCTAAAAGGAGAAAGGATGCTCTACTAAATCTGGAAAGNAAAAAAAAAAAAAAAAAAAAAAAAAAAAAAAAAAAAAAAAAAAAAAAAAAAACAATGAAAAACCAAACAACCCACCCAAAATGTAAATTCCGTGCGATGGGAGTGAAGTACCTGGGAGAGGAGGAAGCACGGGTGAAGCTTTACTAGCACAGGTGCCCTGGCAGACAGAGAATGCTGCCAGGTTAACCTGGAAGGGTGAACTGGTGTCTCCTGTCAGCCTGATGTTGCTGTGCCTGGCGTGCCTGGCCTGTATGGTATGGAGTATGAGTTACCGCAAAAGACACTGTGGTCTTGAGGGATTTAAGCACAAAATAAACTGGCCCTCAATCTTTCTAAGGAATATTTTAGTACATGCTTCTAACTATCTGCTCATAATTGAAGACCAATGGTTTCTGTATCCCAGGCACTTGCAAAGACTGAGTGTTGGCTTGCTCAAATAGCGAACAGACTTATGTCTTGGTCCAGAAGCATTAAGAGGTTTAGGCCCTTATTTATGGAAGGTCATTCTTAGCTGAAACCGGCCGTAAAGGATTTATGCTTGTTATTGAAAGGGCCTGGTAAGCATCTTATCATGAGATTAAAGAGTATTGTTTTCAGCCGAACTGTCTAGACAGTTTGACAAAAAATGCAGGGGAGAAAAGACAGCAGCCGAGCTTATGTACGTGTCAATCATAAAATAAACAAAACCAAACTAAAATGTTCACTTAGTTTCAGGCAAAATGTGAATTGCAGTTGCCGGAGCTATGCTCAAGGATGAGATTCAACAGAAAAAATTAAAAGTATTAATGGTGGCCAGGGGATCACATTCATGATACTCACCACAACTCAAGGGGGAGCTGTGAGTTCTGAAGGAGATCTTTTGTCTTCACTTACAGGATGATGTTCTGTACGCTTTTTAGATGAAAGTAGTTTTAGGTGCTGGTCATTTAAGGATTGATAAATTTAAGAAGAATGTTGTATACTGTTGCAAGTGAATGGTAATACAAAAAGACCTGCTGAGAGTTGCCACCTGCACCAAAAATGTCGTGAAAGACAGCGTTTTTCCTGGGAATACATATAAAAAGGGGTTAATTTGTTTGCTTACCTTCCTTACATTGGGGGAGAAAAACCTCGGAAAAATACTGCATTCTGC
Organism: Nycticryphes semicollaris; assembly: GCA_013400055.1. Lineage (NCBI taxonomy): Eukaryota > Metazoa > Chordata > Aves > Charadriiformes > Rostratulidae > Nycticryphes > Nycticryphes semicollaris. The sequence continues at coordinate 341,812 of VXBJ01001351.1, read as the reverse complement.
CACGAATATTACTCTTTTTTGCCCCAAGTGGCTTTCCAATACCTTCCTAGAAAACACAACAGCTGAACAGGCAATTGTGAACATCAAACTTGGTCTCACCAAGGGAATTATACTTGGAAGAGTTTTATCTTACAGCGGGTGCAGTCCACTTGGCATAGGTTGAAACTGTTTGAATTTCAGGATGCATATGCTAGATCCTACTTTTCCTCATGTAGGGGGATGACTAGTGTGTTTTCAGAGCAATAAAGTGGAGTCAGATGCCAGTCTGCGTTTATTCAGAATGGACACAGTGGTGCCTGGGTTTTCCACAAATGTGTGCTTCAGAGAGAGGGGTGACATCCCGGGACAGGAGAGAAGGAAGGGATGCTGCATTGGCTCTTTTCCCCATAGATATCTCACGGGGCTGGTAGCTGTACCATATTGAGACAACTCAGCCCCACCTAAGGGGCGGCAGCACAACAGGAACCATTACCCTTTTTCCTTCCTAATGACAGAGTGCAACCTGCAAATTGACACAGCACGCCAAGACATCGCAGAGACTTTATGTTCACAGGGCATTTTAGTTATCAGTAGTGATGTTTTTAAAATCACACATTATGTTAATTTTCGCTGTTAATTCTTGCTTGTGTTATGTTTGGCTAGGAAAGGAAAATATGTGTGGGAGTCTGCTTTTGAGATTCTGGCTGGAGCCATCTGGAAGAGGTTATTGCATCGTTGATATTATGAGATGGCAATTACAGTTCAGATACTGAATGAAGCACACCTCAGACCTCTCCCGTCTTTGAAAAAGGAGACAGAATCTTCCTCAAACACCAAGAGTTTGCAATTGGGATCCTGTCCTGGGAGGTGGAAGAAACAAGCTCTATGCCTTTTCAGGCAGAATTAGGGTTTTGGGACCAAGTTTCCCAGCTGTTTAGTGCTGTTCATGTGGCAGTAGGGTGAGATGCATGTAGTTCAAATGACTGCCTGTCATGTGTTGTATCAACGTGTGACAGTATCAAAAGCTTGCTTATTTAGCAGTTTCCAAGAACACTTAGATCCATCTCCATAGCCAGACAAAAGCCCAGCTTGTGAATCTCATGGAGCTTAGGTGCTATCAAAATGAAACTGTTCCTGCAAATGCCAAGCAATTGTGCTCTAAGCATTTTACCAGTTTTGCTGATAGAAAATTTGGCTCCATAAGGTTTGGTAGGAGTAAAATGGATGTTTTAAGCATCTAACGCTTGGACATAGGCCCTTAAAATATCAGTTATTGGCAAAGTGCTTTAGTGAATTCAGGTCTGTGTGGCTGGGTCCTTGAGAATGTTCAGAGAGGGTGAACTTTAAAAATTACAGGAACATCTCAGAAGTTTGGCAGGTATAGTTCTGGAGAAATGTAAGTACAATGTCAAATAGAATTCAAAAAGGAGGTGAAGTGTCATAAAAGTTAGTAGATGAGGACTTGTTCTTGGGAAGCTGGCTTTTTGTTCAGGAGTGCTGAGTGTAGTTCACTCTTACTGAGTTCCCTGACCTAAATGCAGCTTTTATCTCAGCATTCAGAGACTGTTAGATTGTGTTCTCCAGTGCTGAGGGTCCCTGCTAAGTGAGTGGTTAGAGCTATAGTTTCAACCCTAGCTATGCACAGCGCACACTTCTAAGAACATATTCAGGTACTCAACAGAGCCCTGTTTTGTCCTGTGAACGGTTCTGCACCTTCTAATGAAGACAAAGAAACCATCCATATACTGTGAATAAACCAGTGGATTTTGTAACACAGGAGGGTAGTTGAGACCATTGAAGTGGGGAGTGCTGTTAGACCTGAAGTTTATTCACCATCCTAAGCATGAATGCTGAAGGCGTCAGCAGATGGTGTTGAAAGATATGATGAATTGCCTGTATTTTTATAGGGTGAACAAAAAAGTTTTTATGAACCATGAACCTCTTTCTTTATGCAATTCTTCATATCAAAGAGAATGACGAGAAGAGCGTGGCTGCATCTCATTGTTTTGTGGCTGATGGCTGTTACAGAGAGGTGCTGCAGAAATTTCACTTAGCCATAACATCAAATCCTTTTATGAAGAAAAAAAACCTCATCACACTTGAAGTAGCCCAAGTTGCGGTTTGGTACACTTCTTATACTCTGTTTTTTATCCACTCCAGCTGTTTGATGGAGACAGGAAAAATCAAAACATTTGCACAGTACCCCATCTTAAGGAAGCCCCTTAGGTCATCAGGTCTGTATCTATCTCCTGTCTCCAGCACTGGAGCACCTCTGCCAGTTGGCTGATGAATCAAAAATCCTTAGTCTGGCACATATACAATGATCTTACCATGTGATGGTGAGAAAAATGCAGAGGATCAGCAAGTGAAGTATCAACAAGTACATGAAGCAAGTTCTTCATCCATGCAAATGATGCTCAGAGCACCTGCTTTGCTGTAGAGCTGTTTCTCATAGCAGCTCTCCATGCATCTATCACAGAGTAAGCATTGCTACTTTTAGACTCATTAGCTCTCCAGATCGTTAAGTGTGTTGATAAACACCAGACTTGTGGTGTAATGAGAGTACTCGCTGTTAACCTTTTGCCACAATGAACATTTGCCCAGTCTTTGCTTTCTGTCTCTTGCCTGGTTGCTGACCCATGGGAAATCTTTCTTCCACAACATGCCCAGGGAGCTTCTTCAGAAGTCTCTTGTGTGAGTTTTTATTAAGCTTCTGGGAAATCTATTTAAAATAAGTTAATTAGTTCTTATTTATCTACAAGTGTTTGAATAGTTGTAGGAGAGTGTTTAATTTTCCATGCAATGCAAGTGATGTAAGCAAGTCACTAAGAGACAAGCTGTCAGAAATGGCACAGAGCATCTGGTGTTATCATTTTTTAAAAGCAATTCAGAAAATTGCAGCCAGTTAGTGAGATACAAATGCACTTCCCATTGGTACCAGTATGACTTGTGGGTGCTCAGCAACCCTGAAACAGCTCAACCTTTGTATCTAAAGGTAGATATGCATCCTTGGAGGCCAGTTTTATGATTATTTGTTATAACAACTCTGTTTCTTATTCTGTTACAGAAGAGATTTTATCTTCTCGGACATTTCATGTTCCTCAGGAATAAAGGGTTTTCTCAAATGGAAGACTCCACAGACATTCAAAGTATTCATTTTATGACTATGTCTGTGTTTAATTTCAGTGTTCATCTCTGGGTCTTTGCAACATCTGATTGCTTACCTCTCACATCTCATAAATGTTCTACTAGACCTACTAAAGCTCTGCCTATGGCAAAGTTGCAAAACACCTGAAAAAGTACTTTATTTCCTTCCTCTTCAATCATAACTGGAGATTGACAAGATATGTCTTTCCTGAGAAATCTTTCCTTTCACAAGCTGCTCCCTCAAGCGTGGGGTCAGTTTAAAAAGGGGCAGGGTTTGCCGACATGCCGTTTGTTTTCCTTTGAGCATCGTAATTTGTTTATTCCTGTTTTCAAATAATCCCCAAGCAATATCATTCCTGTAGCTGCGATCGTCATGAATTTCAGTTATTCACCTCCCAGAGGGTCAGACCTTTCATCAGTCTGCCATTGGCACGATGCAGACGGTGTTGCATATTCATCATCCGAGACACCGGCTAGAGGGCCTCCAAAAACCCTGACTTTTTTTTTTTCTTTTTTTTTTTTTCCCTTCTTAGAGCAAGGAAAACAATCCCTTCCCTTCTCTGGTCCCTTGTTAAGGGTTCCTGTCCAATAACGGTGCTCTCTGCTCTGAGGCACATTTAACTGTGAAGTTTGCAGCGGGAGAGGCTTTCCTTCAAGCTGTTAGTGTTTTATCCTGGCAGGCTCCTCGAGGTTGTTGTGAGGAGTCTCGCCAGTTGGTGAGCTTTGTAATCTAAACCAGCTGTCCCAGGCTGAGGCCCCCATTTGCATTGTTTAACATACTTAGAAAATGAAGTGTTCATTTTTAACATTCCTCCTCCAATTGGTTTAATGCTGAATTACAGAAGAGAACTAAGCAAAACCAGGTGCTTTCTCTGTATTCTCTCCAGTGTCTGAGGAGGTACAGACGGCTCCCGATCTTCTCCATTACTTGCTATTTCATTTTTTGGACTATAAATGACTGAGGAACTGAAGTACTAGCAGAGGGTAATGTTTGGAAATACTTTCTAGTTACTCATCAGCACAGACTCTGGTTTTTTTCCACCTTTCCACAACGGTTTTGGACATGCAAGGATTAAAAAGGTAAGTGGCATGCATGAAACTTCTTTACTTACTGAAGGGAAACCTGCTCGTGGAAAATATCTGTGGCAAGGATTCGGTGTGCCAATCCACTTGCTAAAGCCATTTGCAGAGAGATGGGATCTCAGTGGTCAGAGGTGGGGAAAGGCGATCTGTCTGTTACTAAAGCTGTGCTGTCTCTGATGCTTTCCTCCTTGATCTGTGCTTATACTCTGTGCTTTAGGAACCCCGGCATTCGCAGGAGTGCTGAACTGCGACAGCAAATGGTCCTACAGGGATTGATTTGAAGCTAAATTAGTTACTATTGCAGAAGTTAATTGCTTGTTTAAAATATTTTGCCTGCTGGGCAAGCTACTGCGACCAGCTGACTGTAGGGCTGATAGGCTGTGCAGCGTGTCTGTTAATAATTCTTGAGGGGATTTGAGATCCAAAGTTACAAGCAAATCGAGATGGTGGTTGCAGGCAGAACACGTATGGGGCAGTAAGGTCACCCTGTCACCCCCGCCAAGAGGAACACGTATATCATCGTGTAACAACAGAAACTAAAGACTGTCTAGAAACGTATGAGTTTTGTCTGACGAGTTTTATAGGGGATTTTGTTAGCATGCCCTGCTCTGCAATAGAGTGTAGCCCAGTTGCTGTGTGCATGAGCCTTCAGCTGTAACCTGTTGTATTCCCTTCTACTGCCGTTCTTGCTCTATGCAAAGTGAGTCTGCAGCCTTGATGCCAGTGCAAGCTTTAAAATCTCCTCAAAAAGATTCTAGGAATCAACAAATGAAGTGCAAGCCTAAATGGATAAAGTTGTACTGTGTACGCTTTTCATCCAGCTCTTAGGAAAAGTCTGTGCAGAATTTGCCTTTCCTTGTCACTCACGAGCTGCCAGCAAGCACAATCTGTCTCCGCAGCACTATGAACAACTGTGTTAGGATTTATGTTCGCTTTTCAGAGCTCATGCCTGTCTCCTCATTTAAAACAAGTTTATTCAAATGTGTTGGTCACTGTTTGCGTGTGGTTTTGCCTGATGCATTTGTAGGTCTTGTTCAGCAGCTCAGTTTGCACTGGAAATCAGAGACAGCTCGAAGAGAGAAAGTTGGCAGCTTGCTTGGGTAGCAGAACTAAGGCTACCTAAAATATCCCTTGCTTCCTGTACTGGTTTTATGGGAATGTATTGTATACAATTGCCATTCAGAACTCTAATCCAAGATAAGCAAGATGTGGGTCTAATTGTATTGAGAAGAAATTTTATATAAGGCAGCAGCAAAGCACTGAAATCCACAGTACACAGGAAAAAAAAAATTCTAAATGTCCTTTCCTGGTTTTCTGCCTGCTAATAAATACTTGGAGGTGGGAGTTTAGTTGGCCATAATTTTGATACTCCAGGTGAGGATTCCCAAATACAGCTATAGAGCTCTGTTAGTGAGGGATCCTCGTCTTCCAGCTGCAGTGAAGAGACCCAGTAGGTCCCACTAAGATGTCAGAACTGGGGAAGGCTCCACTGAAGAGAGCAGCTTCTAGTAGCTGATGACCTGGCACAGTGTGTCTGCTAGCAGAGCAACGTGTTACTCAAGACTGAGTAAATGGACAGAATCTGGCCCTAAGAAAATGGATTCATCTCAAATACAGTCTCCTGGGGATGAAATGCGGTTTAGCGGTTAGAGCGACTGGCTTGGATTCAGGACCTCCTGCGCGACACGTCTGCAGCCCTGCCAACGCGCTGCACTGCGAGCTTAGGCAAGGCCTGTGCTCTGGTTTACCCCTCTGTAAAATATGCATTATGTGCAAGAAAAACTTTGATATTCTCAAAAGAATGGTGTCAGAGAGTGACAAAAATACCTTATTGAATACTACATGCTTGCTCATTAAACAGCTGCTGTATGTGATATACATTAGTTAATAGAAATATTCAATCTTATTCTGATCCCAGTTGCAAAAAAAAAAAAACCCTAGTAAAATTAGTGAATCTGAGATTTGCATCTGGCCCAACGTGTATTACTCCCTCTCCAGGGGCCAACTTCATGGTGGCAAATCTCTGTGGAATATGCTGTAGCATCACTAGAAATTAATTTGTCCGTGTGTATTTGTTTCTATATATGAGCCTGGATATCAGAAGGTTTTCAGCCTATTTTCTGTGCATGTTACAGGATACTGACTGCTTTCACACTGGCCGTCTGCCTTTCAAGCCCTGGAAAAGCACAGGTGAGAGGTGCACACGGAGCTCTATGTGCTGTTTCGCGCTGAAGTCCTGTATGGCATGAGACATAACTGGCGAGCAGGTGAAGAGGAAGCTCTGTGGTCTGGGGTTTACATGGAAAGGAAGCTGTGTGGTCTAAGGGTTTAGAGGGGAGAAATTGGAGCCAGCCGGATTCTGGAGTTCAACATGGATTGATCTTATTGACTCATCCTTGCCAGCTCAGCAAAACATCCCTGTAGAAACCTGGACCTCGCTGATAATCTGATTATGCCTCTGAACTGAACAATTCAGGAAAAGGAGATGAGAAAAGCCATCCCACGAGAGCAGGGACAGCTCAGTTCTGTGCTGGGGAACATCCACATTTGGAAAATTTATTCATATAAATAGGTGTTTTCTGTGTATAGCAGGATCTTGTCTTAAGAATATTTAATTGTGGACCGTGATCCTGAATGACTGTGTCCTAGTTTTCATTTTAATTTATGCCCAAAACCATTTTTGTTCAAGAGGCAGGGCTTTTGAGGGTGGATGGAAGTAAAGCGGTCCAGTTCTTGAAATAGCAGAAATTCTTTGTGTTCTTGGGCTCCACTTGGACCTTAAATTAGGCAAAACAGTTCCCAAAGGCATGTTAAGTTTGAATTCCTAGTTGATAATCCAGATATACTCAGTGTCCTGAGTTGTGTTTCTAAATATCTTTGCCAAAAGACTCTGAAAAGTAGTTGGGTTTTATCTACTACATTGAAAATTTCCTGCACATGGCATGCTTATTGATATTTTTGTGAGCATTAGATCTCTATGGGAAATTATTTTCATGTCCCTAGAGAATTTTTGAGATGTCTCTAAGGATTTGTTTTTATAATTTAAAAAATAATGTTGCCATTGCTATTTTTATAAAAACATCTTGTACCATAAATTGTTTTTGAAGTCTAAGCAAAAAGCAACTTGAAACCACGATGCCAGCTACAAATTCTTTCTGAAGACATTGAAACTGGTGATTTCAACAATATTGGAACCTTTTCTAGATTAAAGTTCCAGAAAGTTGTTGAAACCAGTTCTACAGTTGTTTCAGTGCTTCTGAATCATGACTTACTACCCAAAAGAAAATAACTTTGTTAAAAATTATCTTAACTTTTCCTGCTATTCTAGGTGTAGTGTATACACCACAGCACAGAAAAGAGAACAAAAAGCAGAGTATGTACATTCATTAAAACACGAGGCTGATTATACATTCTCTGATCAGAATATCTTGGCTTTCCACAACATGATACCAAAACACCTCAGAATGTCAAAATAAATGAAGTCAGAATTCCTTCATAGTTGTTTGACTCTTCTAATACTGATTTTGTGTATTCAAGTGTACAAGTGGCAGGTGCAGTCCAAAGAGTGCCATGAGTTTCACTCCGTGTCCCCTCCCTAGTTCCTGCCATGACTGGCTTCCCTTGACGTACCCATCTCAGCCATTGTCTCCCACCTACAACTTACTACTTTCCAAACATGAACCAAATACTTCACTCTTCCACTGCTTTCTTCCACAAAGGCCAAAATTAAGTGTCTTTATCATTTAACAACAGCAAAAAAAAAAAAAAAAGGAAAAATCTTGAGCACACTCCATCCCTCTGCCCTCTGGTTACTTCAGTGGTTCCTGTTTTCTGGATATCTCTTCCTTACATTCCTTAATATAACCTATTAACTGTGCTTGTGAAAACTGCTTGGCCCACTGCTAAATACTCGGAGGCTCAGTCAAAAGGTAGGGAGAGCTGGAAATCATTTGAATGGGCTTTGATGTGACCATTGCCAGGACTGGCACTGTTTTAGAACTGATGATGATCACAGATGAAGTGCTGAAGACTCCAAGCTGCAGCCGTGGTAAAGGCCAGCGCCATAGGATAAGGAGGAACAAGAAACCTTGCAAGCCTAGAGCAGGTGTCATGTAAAGATTTATCAGCTAAAAATCAAAATATTTGGAGTAAAGTAAAAGCCTTGCTTTTATTAAGCTTGTTATGTTTTAACTATGGCTTCAGTTCAGTCAGATGGTCAACAAGTTGAGACGTATGTACTGAATTGCTTATATGTGGCATTTTAGAGAAGTTAGCCAGTACCTTTTCAACTGAGCCACCCTGCTCTGGCAAAAACAAAACCCCCAAAGAGAAGAATGTACATCTGTTCTAACAACTGGTACGGAGCCCATCACACATTATGTGTTGGTTGTCCCAGGGGAGATCAACAGCCTGACACTGTCACCAACTGAGGGAACTACCTTTCTAGTTAAGGTGTTGGCATGTGTGCTGAGGTATTGGACTCATCCCCTGCTGACTGTCCTTTGGGGAAGGGACTTTATTTTGGCGTATACAATTGTACTAAGCATAATAATCCAGATGAGCATTTGATTCTGCAACCCTCTCATTTCACAGTCACTGAGTGTCCTTTGTTTTCTCATTTTAGCAACAATGCACTAATGGGTTTGACCTGGACCGTGCCTCTGGGCAATGCTTAGGTAGGACTTCAATTAAATCAATACATTTAAATTGGGGTTCAGAAATCCTGACTTTATTGAGTTAACGTTGTGTTGTTGCTAGTATGTTTTAGTTAAAAAGTTCTTGTTGTGTGATAAATATGTGTGTTTGTGTATATGTATATATTCAAAAATATGTATGTATATATAAATCTGTGTTTGGGTTTACATAGCACAAGTATATGCTGATCTTTGACACTGTGGAGATACTAATTGGCCGTCAGTGCTTCTCAAATAGCTGTGATGCACTGAGATGAGTCTGGGAGCTCGATCTAATTGCCAAATGAAAAGGGCTGTTTACCCTCCTCTTTCCCTTCCAGACTAGTTACTGTCTTTGTTGGCAGCCTCCACCTGGAGGCTTGGATGAAGTCTTACCACTGCTCAGGGTTGAAACTCCAAGTGAGCTGTCGAGACAATATAGGGAAGCAGGCGCTTTGCTCTCTAGTGTCTTTTTATACGTGATATTCAGTCTCCAGGGAAACATCTTCTGTATGCATTCAGGTCGCTCAAACAGTAGGGGAAAAACCAGCAAGACAGTGCTTGCCCTGTCACAGCAACCTACTGCTTGAATGCTCAGTTTGCCTAAACCATTAGTATCTCTCTAAATTTAATTCAGCAACAATCTCAGTCAGATCAAGAACCACATCCCCAGATCTGAACATCCCTAACTTCTTCTGTGGGAGAGAGCTCAGGAGTTCCAAATCAGGATCCAAGTTTCACAGCTGGGCAAACCAAACCACCAGTGCTTGAAATCCTGATCTGCATGTTGTGGTTTGGACAGACCCTCTAGCAGGAACAGGCAGTAGCATGCTGTAGCCATGTGTAAACCAGTGTTTAAACCGAACATTTATAGAATAACAAAGCAGGCTTTCCCCTCTCCCTTTCCCCTCTAATACTGAAGTAAAAGAAGTAGAATGCGGGATATGTTGAATATATGGGATGTTTCCTGTTTCAGTATGATCTAACTTCAAAGTGAGGCTCCACAAGGAAGGATTAGCTTTACTGTTCAGAGAGTATCAAATTTTTTTGCAAAGTCTTGAGAAAAACATGTTAACTATTTTTTGATGGGTCCCATTAAGAAGCAGTCACTCATTTAACCTTTGCAATTTCCTTCCAGATATTGATGAATGTCGGACTATTCCTGAGGCCTGCAGAGGAGATATGGTGTGTGTCAACCAGAATGGTGGCTATTTATGCGTACCCCGAACAAACCCAGTGTATCGGTCACCGTATCTGAATCCTTATTCAAATATTTATCCACCGCCCCCAGCACCAGGCCCCGTTCCTAACTACCCTACTGTTACAAGACCTCTGATCTGTCGATTTGGTTTCCAGTTGGATGAAAACAATCAGTGTGCTGGTAAGTAGTAGAAATTTTTATTCTATATTTTTACTTATATTAAAGCTTGTCCAACATTGGAGAACAATTGTTCTTCAATTTTCCTTTAGCTACTATTTCACTCAAGCCCAGTCTTTTGAAGTTTGGCTACTTTTTTTAAAGGCTGTGAGCTCTACATTTCATATAGTTGTTATGCAAACTAAGATATGATTTAGTCCTATTGTTTAATCAGGAAACCCACTTTTATGAGAGAAGTAACGCTTTTATGAGATAAACAACCATCTGATGGCAGGAGATTTGCCTGTGCATCAAAGCGTGCCTTTTATGTTTATGATTCTGTCCTTGAGAGAGAAGATCAATGGTCCTCCATTTGAAGCATCAGATGGTGACTGAGAAACACGTGATTCAGTTCTTGGCAGTACGTGACCTCGTTCAAATTTCCAGACCTTGGTCTTCCTCCTTTAAATGGCATAAATAAGAGTTGTTTCCACCCCGGCTTTGCCTTCTTCTCTTAGACTGTGAGCAGATCAAAGTACAAACACAGCTTATCTAGGGGGTGGTGAGCAAATGTTAGCGCTACCAGTGCTTTAGTGGCTATAGACTTCAGCTGAGACTGGAACTCCCTTATCCAAGGCACTGCACAAACACATGGGGAAAGAACTGCTGCCCCAGCAGAGCGTTGATGCCTTGAGATTCCCCAATCTCCCATGCAAAAAATCAAATAACCCTGTAAAAAATTTCTTGTGTTGGTAGTTTTTCTACTTTTGCATCTTATGCTGGATTCTGATTCCACTTAATTTTATACTGTACTTAACTTGGATATAAGCTGTTCCTGTGTTACTCAAATTTAAGGGAGATTTAGGTTATATCCTTTTGGGTTGCTGGGTCTTAATAGTATCATGTTATGAAGGAATGGAGAAGGGATTTCTGAATTAAATTAAAGTAAATTCCACTGGCCAAAATATTTCTTTTAAGGCCAAATTTGGAATCAAGAGATCGGGATCATACTGATCATTGGCTGCTGGTCAAGGTAAATGTTGGAGATGTACCCCACAGGTCTACCACAAAGGGAATCTATAACCACTATTATTTCTGTGCCTCAGCTGTGCTAGTGGTAAAGTGGGGTTTTTATCTGTTCTTGTAAGTAGCTAATTGTCTGAAGGTTTTTATCAAAATCTTTTCTGATCTAGGACTGGCCTTTGACAAAAAAAAAAAGCCCAATCTACAGAACATAGGAGCTTTCAATAATTTTGCCTGTCTGTAGACCAATAAACTGCATTAAACTCACAACACTTCTTTTTGAATGCTGCTACTGAATAATGCAGAACTAAAAGTAACGTTTCTTTCAGGCTGTTTCTGCCCTATTGTCTGAAGTTTCTGGCAGGACTTGGTTTCAGATGATGTATTTTGTTTGCTTCCCTAGTGAGGAGACTGTGATGCTTCATGGGAGCTGTGGGAGTGCAGATTTAAATTCAGCTAGTTTGGGGAGCATTTTTCTGTATGTGAATCATTCATATCATTATGTTTGAAGGTGGGAAAAATTTATTGTCTAACCAGTGCTAGTAGTAATATTTACTGGAAAATGAAAAAAAAACCAACCTGTTTTTTTAAAGAGGAGTTTTGAAATTCTGGGATAACTGACAAGTTTGCTGTAAAAATAAGCATGTGTACCACACAGTCCTTTGAAAATTGCAACTAGGCCTTCTGATCTTAGCCAATCGATCAACCTCAGTTATTTTATCTACTGATTTGTAAGCTTACAGGAGTGTTTTCATTTTGCTAACTTTGATGTAGATGAATCAGGAAATGAGGCAGTTACTGGAAAAGAAGTGTTGAAATCAAGGGGAAATGAAAACTCTGTAATTTACTCTCTCTGTCCTGCTGCACACAAACCATACTAATCAAAACAGGTGGATTTAGGAAACCTTTACAGTGGACCTTCCAATCTGCAAAAGGCGTGTATGTTCCGATCTGCGCTGGCAGAAATGTGAGGACTAATGCTTTCTTCAGTGAGGGCTGTTCACTTCCATCACTTTGACTTTCAAATACGGATATTTAATCATGAGGAAAAGTTTGGTGAATGGAGACATTAACAAGAATAGATGGGAAAGGACTGACTGTCATTTGAGTACCACAGCTAGCTGGAAGCAGTTTTTGAAAGTCTACATGAGGTTTGAATTTGGGCAGATGATGGATCATGTTTGTGTTAGAGAAAGAAAAACAAAACTTAAAGAAAATAAGACCTGTCAGAGCGCAGGGGTCTCTGCTGGAGTTATATTTCATTTTTCATTTAGTGAAATCCTCTGTAGATGTTCACTGTATTGATGCAGTATTTATTTTTGTATTTGTATGCCCTAGCAGGGAAAATGTAGACACTAAAGGAAGTGATAGGAGTACATGTCTCACTGCAGTGGTGGTAGGGAGGACTGACCCTCTGCTTCCAGGATTTCTGGTGCCGTTAACAGGGGTGATGTGCAACATTGTGCTTGAAGGCCTAGGAGATGAGGCACCAGAGAGACTTGACAGGGTTTTCAGAAACCACCAAAATTTCACTCAGGTTATTCAAGAAAGTCTAAATCCCATGAGTCATGGCTCTGTCTCATTGTATGCCAATTATAAATATTGCATCGTGCTAATAGCATTTCAGTTGCTCTATGGCTTGTCAGCTTTCAGCATGCTTTTAGGATATGAAGCCCCTCAAGAGTTAATTTTGCGGTGGAATGGTTGAAAAGAGCAAACTGGAATCTATTTTGCCCAGTAGCTGAGCCACTATATAACTTACAGGTTTGTTATGTTAGTGTTCTGGCACCACCTTCCAGCACCTTCTCTCCAAATAAAATTAGTCACAGGTATTTCCATTAGAGATAATGAGGCTTTTAGCTATTGACTTCAGGGGAACCAGAGCTATTCTAATGCTAATGTTTCTGAGAAATCTCCAATTTTTAACAGACTACACATTTTTGTCTGCTCAGATATGGGATTACAGGTCTGGGCCACATTTTCTATAGCTAGGCCAACAGAAATCTTTACTTTCTTTTTGAATTCCAGTCAAAACAGCTTATTAAACACAGGAACCTTCCCTGGGAGATTTGCAGCCTCAGCTTTGAAGTGCTGCGCTTGTTCAAGAGACTTCCAAAGTGAAACAGGATAAAAATTTGACCTGAAAGCTGTATGAGAGTTAACAAGCTTCCTTTTTTGTTTGTTTGATTGGTTTTTTTTGTTTGTTTTCTATCCCCTTCTTTGGTGGAATGGACAGAAACGTAGGAAGGCTGTGAGAGGGTCGCTCTGTCCCGGGCTGGCATCTAGCCTGCCTGCCAAGGCTCCATGTTCCCTGGTTCTCAGAGGAATGTGCACCCCGGGTGGTTCAAATAACATTCCCCCTCCTGGGGGCTGGTGTATACCAACACAGCGGAAAAAGAAATACAAGGCATTCTTCTCCCTTTCAAGCTTTTTTGGCCTCATCCTGTCTGTCCTAGATGGTCATAGACAGGGGTTAGATGTCCATGCTCCTTTCCCATCCTGTTCATCAATCAATCTTAACAAGACTTTTATGTCCAGATCTTGTCTGTTGTGGGAAAAAACCTTCCCTTTCCTGGCACATGTCCCTCTCAAAGACACCCATTGGTGACCGCTTTTCCCACTCCATTATCTTCTGTGTGGTGCAAAAGTAGCTGTAGCCATTTGTGGCAACAGGCAAAGAAATATTTTCATGATAATTACCATTTAAATCTTCTGTTGGTTTGATTCATGATACATGGTATTTTTACCCCTGGAGCTGCTAAATACTTTTTATCTCATATGTATAAATGTATTGTATTTTCAACAGCATGAGGTCTGTGTAAACTCATTTCAAAGCAGGTGGGGAATAATTTATAACCACAATTAACACTGGAATAAAAGACCACATACAGGAAAAAGCAAAGAACATCTAGCGCAAGAGCACTGCTTGAACTGTTTGTCTTCTAGCACTGCTTCTCTATAAATACAGAATGGTTAGTCAAAATAATGTCTTTTTGTTCAAGGAACTTGGTCTAGTAACTGTTGGCAGGATTAAACTGGAGCAAGGGCCCGTCTGTGTTCTTGCATTATACATTCATGAGCTGAGAGCTCTTTCCAATTTCCCTTCACTCCACCTTGCTGTTTCCTGATTTACAATGATCTTTAAAACATGCCTCAAACATAGATCCTTCTGGGTATTGTGGAAGGAACTGTAACGGGTGGGCTCTTGTTTTTGCTTTCTCTCCCATTAATTCACATGCACAATGTGAGGAGATGGTGGGGGTGAGACGCATCTAAGAAGGTTGAACGGGGAAATCAGAAAAAGCAGATGGCAGAGACAGAGGAGTAGATGATAGAAAAGGTATAAGCGTAAGGCAAGGTATGACCTAGAGGCAGAAAGGAGGGAGGAGGCCAGAGGAGTTAATAAATGTGTTGAGTTGACTCTGGCTGCATGCCAGGTGCCCACCAAAGCCACTCTGTCATTCCTCTTCTCAGCTGGGCAGGGGAGATAAAACAGGACGAAAGGCTCATGGGTTGAGATGAAGACAGGAGGATCCTCAGCAATTGCCATCGCGGGCAAAACAGGCTCAACTTGGGGAAATTAGTTTATTAGCAACCCAATCAGAGTAGGATAACGAGAAAAAAACCCCAAATCTTAGAACACCTTCCCCTACCCTTCCCTTCTTCCCAGGCTCAACTTCACTCCTGATGTCCAAGGGGATGAGGACTGGGGGTTGTGGTCAGTTCAGACTTTGCCTCTTCTTCCTCCACAGGGGAGGACTCCTCATACCACTCCACTGCTCCTCTGCAGAGTCCCTCCCACAGCACACAGTCCTCCATGAAGTTCTCCAATGTGAGTCCTTCACGTGGGCTGCAGGGCCACAGCATGCCTCACCATGGTTTTCACCACAGGCTGCAGGGGAATCTGCTCCAGCACCTGGAGCATCTCCTACCCATACTTTTTCAATGACTTTGCTCTCATATATTCTCTTTTTCCAGCTGTAGTTGCACAGGGGTTTTAAAACCTTCTTAGCAGTATTATCCCACAGGAGCTACCACCTCTGATGGGTTCAGCCTTGGCCAGCACTGGGTCCATCTTGGAGATCACTGGCATTGGTTCTGTCAGACACAGGGGAAGCTTCTGGCAGCTTCTTACAAAAGCCACCCCTGTAGCCTCTTGCTACAGAAACCTTGTGATGCAAACCCAATGCAATAAAAATTAAAAAGATATCAGCTCTGTTTTTAAAACAAAAGCTAAAAAGAAGCAGCATGAAACCAGAGGGAAATACAAAGGTGTTCTTTCCAAGCATGACAGAGGATTGTTCTTCAAGGCCTCATCTGTGGAATAGTCATTGTTTCACCTTTCTTAATTTCTCAAAGATTGCCAGGACCTCCTACATTCCCCACCTACAGGTCCCCAGTCCTACATGTGTGGAATGAAACTCATTCGTTCAGAACATTATCTTCGCACAGATGGATTTTAGATCATTACATTTATATTGCAAGCATATCTAAAGCCCACATCCGAGCCTGCAATCATACAGACGTGCCCTGTGTACAACCTCATTAAGAACAGCCTATGCCTAGATGAGTTTTCAAGCAAAATGAAGGACCCAGATGTGCATGTCTGGGGAATGGAGAGGGAAATGAAGATACAAGGAACTAAGAGGAGGTGCCCAGGTCTTGTGGGCTATGGTGGAGATAGAGCCCAGGATTCCTCGTCCAATGGCTTAGACACTAAGCCAGGCTACCTCCCAACAGTGACTCTTCTAAATTGAACTTTTTGGGCATGTGGAAACAGGAAGAAGAAAAGGGGGTAAACACAGCAAGGAGATTATGCCCTGGAGAGGGCTGTGTAAAGAAAAAACCAACACAATACACTCCTGCCATTGCCTTTTTAAGTGCTTTTTTTTTTTTTTCCAGCTCTGTGTCTTTCCCTTTTCCTCTTGGTCAGCGAGACAATCTCTTTTGCTATTCCAGAAGGACAGTTCCTATTCTAGAAGGACAGTGCTATTGCAGAAGGACAGAATGCTATGCATTCAGGATATCATTTGGGCTGCACTGCCATTATGTCCAAATTAACTAAAACCAAAATGAAAGATTGTATGAAAATAAGTTCTGCAAGAGGTTGAGAACAGCCTCCTGAAAGGATATGTAGTTGTTAATAACTTCTGGCTAAATGAAGAGCTGTGATATGTATCCTTTATTCCTAAAATGGCTTTCCTCTTGGGTATTGTGTGGGGAAATTTAAATTTTGACCTCATACTAACAGAACAGTTGTCTCTGGAGCATCTCAAGAAGAAGCTAGAGTTGGTGGCTAAGGCTTGGGTTGGAGGATTTTGCATTCAGTTCCTGACTTTGCCATATACGAAAACGCTTGGTATTTTGGGACTTCAGGTCATTCTGTGTAAACTGAAATAATGCTTCATTTTCAGGATTGTACCAAGGATAATTTCAGAAGTAGATGAAAATGCCCATGTATAAGTAGATGACAATATGTCATGTGAAAACAAGTAAAGCAGAGAAAAAGGCCCAACTGAATGAACCTACAACAGTGAAGCTCCAAGTGAGACACGTGGAACTTATTTATTTGCCTAGTGCACTAAACTGGTTGGAAATCACTGGGCACTTCTGTGTTTCTGCATAGGTCAGAGCAGAAGTCCCAGAACTTTATCGGTATCTCCCATATTTTTTCAGGAATCCCTGTGCTACAAAAGCTTTCAGTGGATATTTGATCCTGTTGTTTTTTTAGTTGCCATCTACTTACGCTGTGCTCATATTATGTTTTAGTACAATTCAAGATGATTGACCCTTGGTTATCTAATGTGATGAGATGAGACAAGCTGGGTAAAATAAAGACATGGAAAATACAAACATACAAACTATGTACATTAGAAGAGAAGACCATATGCCAGGGGACTAATGGAAGAAGGATCACTAACATTATAGAGTACAGAGATACTTAACATAGCCCTGTCCCATTGGATAAACCCACATTCTACAGGTCCAGGCGAACGCAACTGTAATTCTTCTGGGTCCAGCCTCATTGCTTCTGATCCGACAGTCTGATCTATTCAGAGGCCCAGAAATCTACATAAAGGTAATCACAAGTTGACCATAAAATATTCCTGGGTAAAAAGATACATGTGAAAACACTTAGACTTCCTTCCTCCCTTAGGAAATCATTGCACCAGCACAGAGGATGGGCTGGGTCTGAGGAAAGGAGAGATTCAGCTAGCGTGTACAGTAGGGTCTATCAGTAGGGTCGTTCCTACAGAAATTTGATCACCAATAAACATATCCTCCCCCAGCAAAATTTACCAATGAGAACAAGGCTAGAAATGCTACTTTTCCCTGAAGTGAATCCATCTGTGGTGGAGGGGGGGGTCTTGATAGAAAAGATTACTCTATGTATCTCTCTGTAGCAGGGTAAATCGAGCCTTTTGTGGCTTGGATTATTCCTTCTCATTCCTCACTAAGTGCAGGGTGGGAGGAGTATGGTCTGGTGGTTAAAGCACAGGCAAGCACTTAGTTTATTTGTGAAGCTTCTACTACTCACAAAGAAATGAGTAAAATTGAACCAAGAAATATAATGTGCAAGCCAAGAAGGCTGGCAGGTTATTAAGAAAACTGGCATCTCTGTGTACCACAATGAAAAATAGCAGGCTCCTGAGTATGGCAAAGTGTAACGGTAAGTGCAAGTTCATCATTCCGCTTGTCAGTGACTTTCAAGCATCACCAACTGACTGTATTAATGCACAACTGATTGGAAAAGGGAAACTAAAATAAACACAACTACAGTGTAGCCACATCTGAACTTGACTGAACTACAGCCATGCTGGGTAGTTAGCTGGATAGGTCAACTGGAGACCAAAAACTCCTCTTAGGCCTGTCATTATGGTCCCTGTTGACTTTGGTGAAGATTTTAGGATCTTGGAGCAGAAGTTCTTGCAGTGAATTTATTAGGTTTAGATTCATCTGTCTTGAGCCTAAACCACTAACTGTGTCTTATGGTCATGGAGTTTGGTACAATATTTTCCTTCTGCAAAACTCATGATACCATGATAAGGATTTCTTAGGCGTTGTGTGGGAAGAATAGACAGTGAGTCAGAAGATCACCTTATGATTAAAAACTGTGGCAGCCAGGAGTGTTTGAGTTTGTTTTCAACTTTAGCTTGAATTAAACTGACCATGTCCATATAATGTCATCGCTTACTTACTAGAGGTAATTAAAAATTTTCTGGTTTCTTCTGTGCTGAGGCAGGAGGGAAGCACAGTGGTATACAGAGGGGGACAGCTGAATGAGAATGTGTCACATTACAAAATATAGCTTGTTTGTATGCAGAGAAGAGGCATAAGCACAGAAGGGACAATGTCCATGTCTTGTTAGATGTGCAGGCACCAGCCCAGTCATGGGAAGGTTGCAATCTCTGTGGACTGTGAACTGCCTAGCTCATGATGTGTTGCAGTTTTCCATCTTCCTTGGAGTAGTCTGATACTTTGGTGTACAAGGTGGCAAGAACCCAGGAATCTCCGTTGCGCTTTGGAGACTGCAAGGGAAAGAGGTTTAACTGTTAGACTGGGTTTTGGTTGGTTTAGTGACCTCAATTAAGCTTGGCGTCTGAATTTGGAGTTATTGGTCACTGGGCTCTGAGCCAGATAGTACATAGAATTCAGTTGTCACCAAGAGCTAGTTGGCAGGACGTTATATCTGACTCACTTCAGAGAAGCAGCAATGATGCCCAGTCTGCCATATCTTCAGGCATGTGCTGGCCAGGGTTCTCACCCCTGCTGTTAATCTCTGAGTGATTCCTTAGACTCACTGCTAACAGAGGTTTGATATGCAGGGCTTTGTGGCCGCCTTGCCTTTATTATGTCTTACTTCCATGGATTTCGGCAGTGCCAGATCAGTTAAAGCTGCTATGTACCGATTAGCTCTGTCTGCTCTGGAGCAGATTTCTTGAGCTTTCCTTTGTGGCATAGCTGTCATGAAAGGCAGTCCCACCAATAAGACAATTACACAGCTTAAAAGAAAATTAAGTCACTAATGGTGCTGGGAGATTGACTGACTTCACGAGTACCCTTCCCCAGTCCATTGGCTCTGTGGTGTTCTCTTATTTTCCTAGGGGTGTCTGTTTTGGCTGTGGATGACAGCCCATGCTTAGCTTTCTGCTTGGACCCTCAGGGACTTTCACAGAATCACAGAATATCAGGGATTGGAAGGGACCTTGAAAGATCCTCTAGTCCAAACCCTCTGCCGGAGCAGGAACACCTAGATCAGGTCACACAGAAACGCGTCCAGGCGGGTTTTGAATATCTCCAGAGAAGGACACTCCACAATCTCTCCGGGCAGCCTGTTCCAGTGTTCTGTCACCCTCGCTGTGAAGAAGTTTTACCTTATAATTAAGTGGAACCTCTTATGTTCCAGCTTGCACCCATTGCCCCTTGTCCTATCATCGGTCATCACTGAGAAGAGCGTGGCTCCATCCTCCTGACACTCACCCTTTACATATTTATAAACATCAATGAGGTCACTCCTCAGTCTCTTCCAAGCTAAAGAGACTCAGCTCCCTCAGCCTTTCCTCATATGGGAGATGCTCCACTCCCTTAATCATCTTTGTGGCTCTGGCCTGGATTCAAGCAGTTCCCTGTCCTCCTTTACCTCCCTGTGCCATAACATGCAGACCTCAGTATGTGACAGAGTGTCTCCTTTTTCCTGGAGGACTTATTTATTCTCAGTGCCCTTAATAGCACCAGCACTCTGCTCAGGCCTGTGTTAATCTTTGCTTGTGTTTGCAGCACCCACAGTACATAGAGGTGGCATTCTTCTCAATGACTTAAAAGTCACCGTTTTTCTTGGCCTCTCCCTTATATTCTTTGGGTCAGCTTTGTTTCTTTTCACTTGGTTCCAACCTGAAATTGGCCATGGTTGTATGTCACAATCAAGATGTTAAGCCAAAATATATAGAAAATATGAATTGGCTCCTTTACCAATGTAAATCAGCCAGATGGTATGTTTTACCTCTGACTCTATAGGCGGAAGTAATGGCAATGCTGGCATCCATGGGATACCAGACCCATGACAGAGCTGCCATGCAGATGTGTAAGAGCTGCCTGATGTTGTATGGAGTTTCATGCTCTGACCCCCTATCTGCCAGTTGACTGGCTTCCCATTTTAGTACTTTGATGAGATGACAGAATTTTTCAAAAGCAAATAAAGCTACCAGAAGATGAATGGTAGTTACACATCATCAGCTCAGTTCAGGGGAGTAGTTTCACTGTTCTGCCTCTTGCCTGAGACGTGCTGCCCATTGAGGATGACAAGATGCACTGAAGTCCATCTTCAGTTTTAACATCAGCAAAACCCTCTCTGCTTTTAGTTCTTTTCAACAATAACTCATGGTTGCAGGTGCCCTGTGGTAATTAGGCTACAATACGCCATGAGAAGAAGGATGGCTCAGCTTATAGGGCAGTAGTATAGGTGACAGGCCAGCTGAAATGAAAGCCCATATCCTCAAAGTGCTCTCACTGGCTTTTATTTTTAGTGGAAAGCTTAAGCATATAAGTGTCTGTTGAGCTGGCCTGCAGTCTTTGCTGTCAGTGTGACCTCGGACATCTTTGCTCAATTTTTTTTTGCAGAATTAACTACTTATCTGAGGAATTGTAGTATCTGACTGACCAGCTGGAAAACCCTTGAGGGCTCTAGGTTTTCAGGTAGAGGCATTCAGCACTTTCTAAAATTCAGGGTGTGTATGGTGTCTTCATTTAGGCCCCTGCAAGTGGGGCTAAATACAAACTCATAAGTCCTCCTGGAATATTTCCTTAGCTTTTCTATGCCTCAGCTCTACAACAATAACATGCCAGTACAGTAAGAATAAATCTGTGTTCATAAGGCATTCATATACTGCAAACAGAAGTCCTTCAGCTAAACAGAGAGAACCCAGGAGTAGGGGGAAAAGAATGCATCATGAACTCGGAGGGTCTGAATGAATCTGTGATCAATTGCTTGGTCTGAGACTGTGTTGTTTGATTTGGATTTTTTGTCTCATTTTGGTTTTCTGCAAAAAGAAGCAATTTTAATGCCTGGTTTGTTCTAATATTTTGAGCTTGTTTCCATTTTCCTTTTTTGGTGAAGTAACATTCTTGTTTTCCAGTCAGTCCCCTGAGTAAATGAAGCATTAGCTGGTGAACCAGTAAATTGCTTGTTGGATCAAAGCCCCAGGTACAGCCCCAGCATATCTATAGGTGACAGTGAATGACTGAATGGGAGGACTGTACAAATAGTAACATACAGAAGTCTGGGAATGCTACAGTTGTGGTCAGGAAATTAAGGGACTGGAAATCCAGCAGCAGATGAAAAGATTACCTACCTGATGGAAGAGGAACAGGAGAAGGCAATGATGTCAAGAGCAGTGTAGCATGGGGCAGTAGTTTCTGGTAGGGGTACTGAGACTTCTCATCCTAGAAGACAGAGGGATTAGTACTTTGATATGTTCTGCTGAGAGTGGATCCAATCTCCTGCCGTCAAGCTTAAGTACTTTACTACCAGATAAATGCAGATAAGTTTATGGAAATGCAGTATAAAGCAAAAATAAATTTGAGACATTATTAAGGCTGACTGACTGAGTTAAGTATATTGTAAAGCTTAGGATAAGGTGACAGCAATTGGAACTGTAAATGTCAGAGAAGCAGAAATTGTGTATGGTGGGTGGTACAAAAGTATGATTATTCTTGAATAAGGCATAATTTGCCGAAATTAATTTTAGACTTATTATAGTGAAGTGCAGTGACAGTGAGATTTTTGACACCTTTATGACAGTGCAGTGTATCAGGTTATACAAGAACACGCTAAGTATGTTATAGTGGAGGAATAGTAAAAAATGTGTTGGCAAAAGCATTTAAAAACTACCTGGAACAATGTTAGCAAGGAAGAGTTACCTTGCATAAGTTGGGGGTGGGATAGTTATTATTGCTTATCTTTAAGTTACTTCATTTTTTAGTTATTTGATGTATTTCCAGCTTCCATTGTGCACAGATGCACCAAAAAAACCCTGTTCACTTCATCTAACACTGCAGAGAAAAGTTCACAGCATGGGTAAGAGCCTCCTTCCATTAAATAACAGTTATTGCTCCTATGGCGGAGCAATGCAAAGCTCTGGTAGCTTAAATGGGTGGCCTGACATTGCCTTTCTGAAGGAGGGATTTCTGGCAGAGTCAGTTTGCCAAACTGCCACTTCTTACCCCTGGAGTAAGAGCACGGTCAGGGAGAGGGGATGGGGTCCCAAGGCTATAGCAAGCTGGTAATGTCTTGCTGTCTCAAACCCTGTGGGAATTCCCAAACCAGGCATAGGCTGGAGCAGCCTTGGATCATGCTCATGTGTTTCAAAGGCAGACTACAGCAATATATACAACACTTGTTGCCAGCAAATCACTAGGCACTGCACCTGGAGCTTTAATTCAGAATCAGATTGAAATAACTATAATTAAAAACAGGATGGACTTCGTAATGGATAGCCTAGAACTGTCTATTGACAGCTATCGGTTGGTTCCATACAGTCTTCCCAAAAGACTGCAGCATGCCAGCTTTAGGAAGGAGGTGTTCTTTCCCATTAAATAGGTACTATTTGAAAGTGGGGTTTTGTAAAATATGTATTGTTATTCAGCTGGTATGTTCCCTTTTGATTCAAAATTCTTAATGAAATCGATGATTTCTTTTTTTTCAGCTTGTAACATGACAATTTGGCTCACTGACATTTTTAAGAGGCTTAACTTGTTAGAGATGAAAAGAGGCGTAACAGAATAATAAACTTTTACAGGCTTACACATAATACTTCCTACCCCGCCTATGATTTAAAATTAAAAAAAGTCAAAATATTATCTCTATATTCCCCAGGCAATTTTGAAAACCTGAGTGTAGATTTGAGCCCAGATAGATACGGCATAGACATGTCCTATGCAGACTGGAGAATACCTCTAAATGTAATTAGCAGCTGAAAATTTGTAGTATCCATTAATTGCCCAGCAGGTCATGTATAGTCTGAAGCTGATAAGGGATGTGTGATAAGGGATGTATATCATCCATCACAAGATACAAAATACCATCACACTCTGCTCCACCAAAATCTTCAGCTGATATCTAGAAGCTTGGGACAAAATCATTTCAGAAATACCTGATCCACCCGTGTTTCATTCCATCTGAACTGGAGAGGGATATGAAACGCTGAATTAAGTAGCACCTGCAGTATTTGATTGGCAATAATTAGAAAGACTACAAAGGGTAAAATGCTAATCATGCTAAGGATTTGCTAGGCATGTTTCTGCTGGAGATTGGGCCTTCTAAAATGTGCCTGTTCTCTTACATGAATGAGTATGACCAGAGACCTTGTTGTAATAAGGCACTAAGAAAGAATAGTACTATAATAAAGGGGAAAAAATGTAATTTAGCTTCTCACTAGAGCAGGCCCACAAAATGGAAAATTCACTGGGATGTGTCTTCTGGAGAGTAAGAGCAGGAGTTTGCTCCAGGAATAACCACAGACATTAAAATGTTCCTGCTGGTTGGGAACATTGTCTTTTTTGTTTATTTACTTTTTTTTTTTTTTTAATTACCTAAACAGAACATGTTTTCTCCGGCCAGGCTACTTGGAATGGAACCATTTGGTTTGGGAACACTCAATGTAAACATGTGTCTTTCAAAGCTTTCATGGGTTCTATGAGAGCTGGTGGTACTGCCTGTGACATTGGTACTACGTGGCCTGTGACTGGCCACGTGTTCAGCTTTTAGCACTAGTCAGAAATTTCTGAGTTCTAGTGCAAAGAACATAAACTTATCTTGAAGTTTTGGGGACAAAAATGTGCAGATCTGTATGTGTGAGTAGGGCAGTCCCGGTTCTAGCTGTGATTGTACAGCATCCCATGAAATGGCTCTCCCACCTCAACAATTCATAGTAAATTAAGCAGAGGTTCACACTGATGACAAGGTTGTGTATATAAGAATTCTAAGTATTTTCTCTTAGCTACCTCCAGAATTTAATCCTGTGTGCAGTGGATTCCTGTTGCCTTCATAGGCAGCCAATTCTCCTAGTTATACCAGTTCCCTGTTATAAGAAAGATGTGGGCATAAGAAGGGTGTCCAGCGAAGGACCACCATGGTGGTTAGAGTGTAGGAGCACCTATCATGCACCTATCATACAAGGAGAATTTGAGAGAAGTGTGTTTACTCTTCTTTAAGATGAGGCTGGTGAGGGAATTGTATCACTTGTTGTCTTCAACTGTCTAAAGTGAGCATGTAGGGAAGATGAAGCCAGATTGATCCAAGAGGTGCACATGGACAGGAATGGGGAAAAGTTATGACATGGGAAATTGTTACTAGATACAAGGAGAAATGTTGTCTCTGTTAAGGTGGTCAAACACTGGAATAGAGGTTCATAAAGTTTATGGCTAAAGATTTTATTCTTGGAGAAATTCAGACTGATGGAGAAGGCCTTGAGCAACCTGACTGAATTGACCCTGCTTGGAGTGGAGGCTTGGACCAGATGACTTCTAGAGGTCATGTCCAGCATACTTTGTGCAATGGTTCTGAGACTGCAGCACCTGAAGTGCAGGAGCCTGTGTCTGATACTGGTTCTAGCCTTCAATTTATCTGACTTCCATAACATGAAATTATATTCTTTTTGTCACATAAAATTTGAGGGTTTAGCATTGATTTTAAAATGATGTAAGATCTTTGGATGGAAGCTGATATAGTGAAGTAGAAGCAATAATCAAAAGTGAAGGAATTTGCTCTCAAATTTTATGTGAAGTCAGTCTTGAGTTTCACAGACTGCAAATTCAGTCAAGGCTATCCAGATAACCACATCTGTTTTATGGCAGGATCAGTACAGGGAAGAAGATCTGCCTTTATCTTGATTGACTTATTGATTGACAGGTGGGGGACAGGACTCCTGTGAGTATTAGATAACTTTTATTAGAAATTTTCTTTCATGCAGATTCAGCCTCACATTTTGTCCTGCCTGGGAGTTTCACAACTATCCAGAACCTGTCATGGTCCTGCTAAAAACTGGCAGTTCTTGAGGCTAAACGAAACCCAACTCTCTGCTTCTAAAGGCTCAGCACATCTACTTTGAGGGCTTGTTATCTCAAGATTTCACAAATCTTGAGAGTTTCTGACTGAATTTATGCAATAAAGGTAACTGAATTGGTTTTAAAACGAAGAGCGAGAAAGAGAAAGGGAAAAAGCCCTTTGAGATAAACCACCTCTCTTTCGAGGGAGCTGTGAACTGAGAGTAAGGAGAGCAGGACAATTGCCAGTAGACATCCACATCACACACTAATTGGAACAAAGTAAACCTCCCATATCCACACAGTTTCATTTATCCAGGAAGGTCTGCAACACAGTTGGCTGTCGGCAATTTTGAGAACATTGCTAGCAAATGTGGCTCAATGATTATAGAACAGGGAATGCCAAATCTGAGTTAAAGCCAGTTATTTGAGCAGGGATTATAGGCATTTTCCTATGATCTCCACCACAGAAATAAATAAATAGATGGCTTGCTATGTATACACTCAGAGGAATGTTGCCCAACATGCATAGCTCTTTGCTATTAACAGTAATGAGGACACAGCTGTCTGAGCCTGGAAGCCAGTATTTGCAGAGGATAATTCTCAAGGATTTTTCTTCTCCACTGGCTTTTGTCCACTACCCATTTTTTTCTTACAAAAGAGCCCAAAAGGCCCTAACATTTATACAAGAATTACCTTGGCTTTGTGGTGCTTTTGAGATTATTATAAAGCATGCTGATACACGGACAGATTTGAAACTCAGATGAAATATGAAAAACAATTTTCTCCCCTGATAAGCTCCCCAATGTCCTTAGTGCCAAGCATAGCACTCTCTTTGGAGTCAATCACGACAGCTCCTAGAGAGGCTGGCAAGGGCAGCCGTCATGGGCAGAGATCTGAAGCTCTGCCCTCCCAAGGAGGAATTCTAACTCCCACTGCCTGCAGAGCCTGTGGTAGTGCCGGGGCACACAACTGATGTGAGTGTTGAGTCATGTATAACTACCAGAGCCTCTAAAGCAAATGTAAAACTACATAGTTGCTGTCCAGACACAAGTTCCGCAAGCACCATTGGTGTGGCCACGATCTTTCCCTTGGTTTTATCAGCTCGGTTCAGGGAATAAGGTTTTAGGTTCCTGGAAGAAGACAAGAACTGTAGTCTCTTGTGTGTTTGACTCATGCAGTGTAAGTGCCATGAGGCAACCCCCAGCCATGCCACCTCCAGGCTTAAGCCTCCTTGTGTCCTTAAGCCAAGCAGCTTTGAACAGAGTCCATTCCTGAATGAGACGCTGGTGATGATTGCGGAAGCTTTGTGAGAAATTAGTTAGTGATGCATCTCATATTATTATTCCAGTTCTCCATAATGGAGATCCCTTGTTTATATACATGCATAGATCTTCTTTTCATATATATTAACGATTTCAAGGTATCCTGTGAGAGTGACTAGAGCATCCATACTGAATTCTCTCTAGGGTTATGTACATATTGCACATCTTGTATTTTCAGGCCTCCAATACTTCACTCCCACAGTTGTTTTCACATAGTGCTTGAGCAACGGTTAAAGCTGTTGTCATGTTGCACATCAAAAGTGGTGGCATTTTAGTGGAAGAAGCAAGCTTTCCAATAAAAGTTTCTGTTATATCCTGCAGGTGGATATTTGCATCCCTTGTTTTCATTGTAGCTTTAATTTTTGGATCCGTTTGGATTAATCTCTTCTGCTGTACTGAAAGTAGGGCTGTTCTCCTCTTTACTAGTTATTGTGGTCTATTCACAGTCTCAGACCTCTTTAGCCTGCCAAAACACTTGGAAAAGGAGCTCTTAATGACTCAGTTAAAATGTACGGTCAAGAAGTTCACTTATTAGAGGAAATGTAAACTGACCACCAATTGGCTAAACCAGCTGGCTGGACTATTTGTGCTAGTGATTTCTCAAAGCTCCCTGGGGAGTGAAAGTGGGAATAGCAGTTCTCTTTTAGTTCTCTCATGCTCTGTACCCTAACAGAAAAGCCTTTGTAAGTATTTGTTGGAGGAGAAGCCAAAAGGATTTCACAGACATGTTTAAAGGCTTTATAAATAGTGCTTTAAAATCCTATATTGTTAATATAGTTCTTCTTACAGGGTCTTTTTAAGTCATCCCATAGAATTGCAGAGAAAACATACAATTCAGACATAGAAATTTTTCAGTGTTAATGGTCCTGCTCCTCTTCTGTGAAATTTTATAAGCCTTCTCTAAGGGTTCTTGCATGAGACTATTTCATATCATGCAGCAAAGGGAGGACTCTAAGGACCTTTGGCTAGAAGTATAATTTCACTTCTTAGTGTGCACTTCCTGCCTCTGATCGTGCATCTTTTTCTCTTCCATTGCAATATGAAGTGCCACTTAAATAACCTCCCAGCAGCTGGGAGTATTCTCAATAAGTGCTCCCTGGCTCTTCTCTCCACCCTACCAGCAGATCTCAGTGTAGCATATGATCACAGGAAATAGATAATTTTGAGGAATGGGTAGTACAACAGTAACACTCCGATTATTCAGCTGAAAAACGTGTTTCCTGTTGATGAAGATGAAGCCACTGATGTGGGCAGCAGCTGTTTTGTATCTCCTGATTCAGCAGGTTCAATATTGTCAGTGGGATGCTTGCACATCTCCACCCCAGTCCTGCAGGGTACTCAGGTCATTCTTGCTCTGCTGTACCACAGCTACTTGGAATAGTGTAAGGGCAGCAGGGAAATAACTGAGATTCCCAAATCACATGCACTGACCATGGATTTCATAAGATGTGCAGAACCTGTACCAGGAAATCATGAATCCAGAGAGTACAGTTATTCTCCATCTGTGGAGTTTCCACATTTAAGCAAAGCCCTTAATTGAAATCAGTAGTTTGCTTCATTTCTGATCCCAGAATTAACATACAGACTGTGCATTTGTGCAAAGGCCTTCTCATGGGGTACTGGGAATAGTCCACACAACTGGGTATGACCTTGTACCAACAGGGAGCCCTGGAAATTGGTGGGGGTGAGGACCTGTGGTCATGCAAGGTAGCGCTGAGTGTATGAACCATGCACAGGTCTGTTCAGCGCAGAAGGGGAAGAGGATGCTGCCCCTTCTGTCCCCCTGCTATGCACTTATCTGCATGGCTGTCCTTCAAATCTCAATCATGAAAGCAGAATAAGAACTGTACTCAGAGAGCAAAGCCCTTTCACAGTGTAGCTGTTGTTTATCATCTTTGAGTAATGTTAAAAGTGCACTAGCTAAGGAAAGGCTCAGATAGCTGGCAGGAGATCTAGAACCTGTGACACATGTTGAGCAATTTTCATACCAGGCAGAAAGAGCAGCGTTACAGATTCATGCCTCACACAATTTAAGGTCCACTTCCAGGCTGACCACCTATGTGAAAAAACACTTCAATCCTTGTTTAGCAATCAACCAATAACATCATGCATATGGGATGCAAATAGAAAATTAATTCAATGATCAGCAGTCAGTCATCAGACACTGAAATATGTAATTAAACAGGTGTTTAGGGAGTTGATCTTGGATTGTGTCCAAGCTCAGCAGGGTCAGTCGTCCTTGGAAAAAACACTGACCCCACACAGCAGCAGTTTGAATTTGGCTTCAGTCTGCACTTTAGGAATGTGGCATTGTTATTTCTCCCCTTTTCTTATCAAATGTAATTATCTTGAGAAAAAAAAAGTTTTGAGAAAACATGTGATTTCACTGAGTAAAAATCTACTACTGAGGAAATTATTTCTGAGCGTCCAAATAAGAAGTGGGGGAGAAGTTTGGTGAAAGCGCTCTGTTCCAAGCAATCTTGGAACTGATACACATGTTACTGAGCTTGGATGTTTAGTCCTGGCCTGCAATTATTCCTATAAAAAAACAGACATCCAATCTTTGTATTATTTTAAAATGGAGCCCTGAGGGTTATAAATGACTGAACGAGATTCAGTGTTTGAGCAGACTGAGATTCTGGAACGAGCTTGCAGTCTTCGCTCTCTCTGCAAGAACTTTGTTATCTCGAGAGCAGGATGATCTCCTAAGGTTGTGCTGGTACAACAGGGGGACTGAAATACAAACAGAATGAAATAAAGAAGTAGGGCCCCCGAATCACTCACACCTGCTAGTAGAAGGGGGAAGAAGACTTTCCATGGCAAACATTTTATGCTCTGCAAGAACTGTGCTCTCACAACTGTCAAATTAATTTTCAGCCTTGCTGTGCTGGACCCGGTGATGCTAATGGCTCTCAAATAATCATGATGTTAAAAACATACCCACTTTTGTCAATGGTTGGTCAAAGGAAGAAAACACAGCCATAGCTACCACTGTGACCCACAGAAATTTGTGGCATGATTATCAGAATTCATTACTTAAGAAAGGAAGTCATGCATGCTAAATATGTTCCAAATAGAACAAAATGTAACAGTCCATCTGTGAAACAGCACACATTGCCAAAAGCATATCGTCTTGGAAATCTGCTGTCCATATTGGCTTCCCTCTTGAATACAGAGTCCAAGCAAAGTTTCTCTTCTAATCACCAAAGCCTCCAAGAATGTGGTTCTAGCTCAGAAATGACAAGTCCACGTCCTTCCATGATAACTCTCTGCTAGGGGCGTTATCACCTTGCTGGCCAAGATGAAAAGGAGCTGTCGTGGAGGGATTGGAATGGAAACAGTACCCTGAGCATGGACCTCATTGTGGAGAGAGAAGCGTAGTCACAAATGCCATCACTTTCAACATCAGCGGATGGTCTTACGAAAGCAGTCATCTCCCTTGTCCCTGTTAGTAGCAGGTGCAAATCACCTCCTTGGGATGGAGCTTCTTCAGTAAGCTTTCCACATTCATTTTCTCTGTTGTGTGGTATGTGACCACATTGTTCATAAATTCCGAAATGAAGCTCATCAACATATTCATTTAACTTTCTCTTCTTTTAAATATAGCTTTTTGACAAGAAAGTGTTTTCCTGAAGGACTCTGATTTTGTTTCTGATCTGATGAGTCAATATTAAGGACCTTGTTTCTTTCTGTATTCTTTACTGCATACCATCCTGTTTACGCACAAAATCCTGTTTTACTGAGCAGAAGAATAGTAAGCATTTTCTTTACATTTTTGGAAGCTCAACTTCCAGCAGGCAGGAGTTTCCAGTTCCTAAGCATCTCTGCTCCACCTCCTCTTGTCTGCTTGTTTTCTCCCCTGGCTCTCCACCTCTTAACGTCATGGATCTTGCTAAACCATCTCCTACTTCCTGCATGTTGACTTCCCCTAGTTTAGTCCTCTCTGGGCTCTTTGATTCCACAGATTGCCTGTGGTAGTAACTTGGATTCTTCCTCTTTATCTTGCTTCATGCATCATAAAGATTCAATAATTCTGTGTGTCCTGAAAGGAGGGTGGTTGGCATGCCCAACATCTTTAGGCTGATGACTGAACATCTAACATAAGAACATTGTTGACATTTTCTAAGTTGTCTGTTTTTTTTTCTGCAGTTACTACAACCACTAGAGGTACAATGTCTCTCTCTAAAAATCGAATTTATTGATAAAAGTACAAACAGAAAGTGAAAAATTGCACATGCATACATTTAAATCTCTGAAAAAGAGAAATCACTTGGAAAAACTTTTCAAATTCATATCACAAGTTTCACTAGTTTTACTGGCAAAGATAAATCTCCTAATGACCTAGGAAATTTAAAAAAATGTAAGGTAAGAGGTATTGAGGTTAAATTTGTGCTTTGCCTTTAATCTGTGGTTTGTGGTTGTTCCTGCATCCTGCCTGCATCGGCTCATGCATTTGGCGTAGTTGGCAGGATTCGAACTTGTGCGGGGATACCCCATTGAATTTCAATGGTTACTGATATCGATAAAAATAACAAAATATTGAGTGATGTTAAATCATACAATGAACATTATTTTGACCTTTTTTGTGACACAGACCATAGAACCTTACCTAGCCATTGACGTGTTAAGCACACAGTTTTTTCTTACAGTATATTTCGAAGAAATACTGGTCAGGTATAAGGCCCTAAAGTAAAGGAACATCTACCATATATCTCATTATGTTTTTCAGATGGTTAATCAGTAGAACTGCTAAAGTCCGTGCTTTACTTTATTTTTAATTTATTTTCTAAAGACTGCATTTCATCACGCTGTCTCTTGCTAGCTTTAGTGACCATCTCCAGCTAAAAACTTCTCCATAAGCATGTTTATACATCACAGGCAACTATACCTTGAACCTTTTCTTAAACAGATTATTGAACAGAGCGTTACCTTGCTCTGAGACAAACTTTTGTGGCTTGGAATTACTCTTTAGAGATTTCCTGATCTCTTTGCATTATCGCTTTTTGAAGTGTTGACAGCAGAAATGTATTTCAGTAATTATTTTCCTAATGCAATATACAGTGGTAAGAACAATTTCCTGTGTCTACTCAGCGTTCTCATGCTGTTCTTTCAGCAGCTCTGTGTGAGGAAAAGTTTGTGTTCTAGTGATTATCTTTAATGACTCCAAAGTTCTTTTCATGACCAGTATTCTTTGCTCTTGTTTGCATTTGTCTGTCTTGAAATGCACTTTCAAATGTGCCCCCTATACCTAGCAAGTTACTTTTATCTAAGAGTTCTGTTCAATTTTTAGTTCTTAACTCCACTAGCTTGTGGCCCTCTTCATTCTATCCCAAATGTGGAAAAATGTGGACCAAAACCAGATCTTCAGGATCTTGTAGACACTCACAGCTTGATTCAACATTTACAATTCTCACTTGAGATTTCTGCTCTCTTAGTTTTAGCATCTTTCATTTGAGCAGTATTGAATATGTCTGGATTTAATCCAGTGGATTAGAGTATTTGTGGTTTGGTGTTTTTTTTTTTTTAATGCTGTGATTTCTTGTGATATTATTGATACAAATGAGAGTGGCCTCAGTCCTCCATTCTTTGGGGACGTGAGACAGTATAAAAAATCACTACATCTTCTGATAAGTATTAGCCTCCCTGGTGAGAAATGGTGTTCAGCTGCAGTTTGACATCTAGGTTTTCTCTCTGTCTATATTAATATGCTGCCTTGTGTTTTTGTTTGCATGGCTTTTCAATTATTTCTTTCTTTTCCTTTTTTTTTTTTATTTATGGACAATGAATTAAAAATGTCATTCATTGTTTTATGATGTGGCTAAATTCTAAAGAATCCATGATGATTACTCTAAGCTTTTAGAGATAATAAAACACAAAGCCAGTAATTTGCATGCTAAACACAATTAGTTCATTTATTTTTTTTGACATTGCAAATGATATCTATCCAGTCACCAGGCATCCTGCCATCCATTAAAAATACAATCTGTACCAATAAAAACAAAGCATCAGCACATCACATCCCACAAAAGGCGGTCAGTCAGCCAGAAATATAAAAAACACTTTCTCCACCCTTCCAATCCCCAAATGAAACCCCATTGCCCCAGCCACCTCACCTCTGTCAAAATGTCAAGTAAACAGAACATCACACCCCAGGGTTGCTAGACCAAACCACCACAGCCATAAATTTTTAAGGCAGACACACTGATCTAAGAGAGAGGGTTGTGGTTAATTTTGGAGTATTTGGGCTCCAGCTCTTGCAGCAAAGCCTTCCTGACAAATATATGTGGCGATGTTGCCTACCTATTCTCTCATTCAGTCAGTTAACCAAAGAAGTCTAAAATTCATGGCTTGGAGCCATGAGGCTCTGTTTTTGTTCTAGGTGATATTTCTTAGGAGGCAGAGAGCAGTAGTCTGGATGGGCTGTGTGGTTCCTCTCAGTATTCAGTTTGGGAGGGAATCATTCCCACTTCAGGTAAAATTTTAATTTCTGTTTGGACTTGTGCCTGAACTTCTGCCTTTGGAACTAGCTGTGGGAGAAGTAATGTGAACACAGCAACTGGAAGGATGGATGTGAGAATATAGATGACTGGTAATTTGATAGCACACAGCAGCATAATCAAGAACTGAGACATTCGGGGTCAGCATTGGACAAGTGCGCCTTGACAAGAGAAGTTTTGAAGAGGGATCTGTCCTGCCCTGCCTTGGTTGTCTAGTGTGGTTTAAAGGGCTGAAGAGCTGTTATCTCAAAATCAGGAACCTTGGGAAAATTTCACTTGGGAAAATTTGCACTTATTAGAAATTATTAGGTATGATGATCTTTAATATCCTCCTGTTTTCATAGGTAATTTCACAGCAACAGTCCCGGTCCTGTCTGTAAGGGTAAGAAGAGGTGTGGTAGCAAGATAACTCTTTCAATTTGCCACAGACTGTGTCATTAGTTTTCTCTCTGTTTCGGTAACTACTGGAAACTTTGAGATTCAATGCCCCCTTAGGGTAGGACAGTAATGTTGTTAGTAGCACAGAGTTTAACTGAAAGAGCCTTTGATGCCCTTGAGGTCTCCTGATAAAACATAATGCTTTCAGAATGATGGTTAATCTTTTACTTTAGATCTCACTAGCCAATGTAAAGGCTACACAAAACTTCTGAAAAAGTCATATCTTTAAGTTTTCATATAATAAGGGCAGGCTGTATTGGGCTACATGAAGGACTACAAGTCAGAAACATCCGTGACCTGTTCTTGCTTCTGTCTTGTTGAGTGGTCTCAGGCTAGTGCTTTAATTTTTTAGTCTTGAATTTCTCAGTTAAAATCCAGGGGCACTGATATTTATCAACAAGTGGACTTTGTAGTACAGTTTGATTTGTATTAGGATTGGAAGGCTTCAAATAAATATGGACTAATTGTGAACTGGCTCTGCATGTATGAGTACAGGCCCTGCCCTCACCAGCTGACGAGAGAGACTACCAGGGAAGGTGCCCTGCTGGACCTTTCTTTTTTTAACAAAGAAGGATTTGTGGGTGATGTGGTGGTTGGAGTCTGTCTTGGGCATAGCAACCACAAAACGATACCATTTTTGATTCTTGGAGAAGTAAGGAGGGGAGTGAGCAGAACTACCACCTTGGGCTCCCATAGGGTAGATGTTGACCTGTTTAGAAGATTTATTGAGAGAGTCCCTTGGGAGGCAGTCCTGAAGGGCAAAGGAATCCAGGAGGGCTGGAGGAAAGCCTTCAAGAAGGAAATCCTAAAGGTGCAGGAACTTGCCATCCCCATGTTCTATAAGACAAGCTCGAGGGGAAGACTGCCCTGTCTGAACAGAAAGCTTTGGCTGGAACTGAGGGGAAAAAAGAGAGCTTGTAACCTTTGGAAGAAGGGGCAGGCAACTCAGGAGGACTACAAGAAGGTTGTGAGTTATGCAGGGAGAAATTTAGAAGGGCCAAAGCACAACTAGAACTTTTTCTGGCAAATGCTGCAAACGGCAACAAAATTTCTTTCTATATATACATTAGCAATAAAAGGAGGGCTAATGAGAATGTCCATCCTTTATTGGTTGCAGAGGGAAACATAGTGACCAAGGATGAAGAAATAGTTGAGGTACTTAAGTACCTCAAGTTTATTGGGGAGGTTTAGATTAGGAAATATTTCTTCACTGACAGACTTATCAAGCATTGGAATAGACTACCCAGGGGAGTGGTTGAGTCGCCTGGAGACATTTAAAAGACATGTAGACGTAGTGCTGAGAGACATGGTTTAGTGGTAATTTGGCAGTGCTAGGTTAACGATTTGACTTGATGATCTTAAAGGTCTCTTCCAACCTAAACGATTCTATGATTCTATGACTTTACTTTGGGGCTCGTACAAGTCATTGTGGTATTTCTTTCCATGGTGAATTCTGCAACACAAGTTGTGCTGGGTCAGAGGCCCTCTTCCAGGCTCCAGAGAATATTTTGGGGACTTCTTAGACAAACACTCTATCCTTCTGTTGAGTAGTCCTTAAAATTTTTTATTTTCTAAATTTGTCTTATCTGCTTTGAACCTACAAAACTATTGACAATTTAGTATCATGTACATTTAGCATCAGTTTCTAGTACTCTAGTATTGGTATGAATGAGCTTTGAAGTGATATTCCCAGGGCATGAACACATCTAAGATTTATGTTTGAAGGTGACAGAAATAGGCTGTGCAACCAGAATAAGAAATGATTTACACATTATTGACTAGCTGTCAGGTTGTTTCCACTTGCAATTTTCCACTCAAAAAAAATGCCCTGGAAATGTTTTGATAGAGTTTCTGTGCTGGCACTTAAGTCTTGTGAATCCATTGCAGGTAATGTATCAAAGTTTTACAGCTAGTTTTCTCCCCAGTGGAAATAAGTTGACAATTTTTTTTCCCTTTCTGTGTCAAATGTCTAGTTTTAACTTTATTGACCACACCAGTTCTCACTGTATGCTGTGCTGTGTAAATGGGCTGGGCAAGACACCCTCTGTCTACCTACCTCTGATGTTCTTCAAGAGGATACCTAATGGTTAGATGATTGTTGCACTGATGTTTTTCTCAGTGCACAAATATCAGCTTTCACTTAGTGAGCCCATGCAATGCAAATAGTCTGGTATTATATTACCAGTTTGAACTGAGAAGGCTGCTTACCAAAAATCATTAATTTGATTGTGTTGGCTGGGCCTGTCGGAGTTTAATGGTGCATCATGGTAAGGGGCAATCTTAGAGAATGACAGGGACACGTAATATAGAACTGGGGGCATTCATGCCCAAGCAAGAAAGATTTTATGCTACCAGTCATGCTGCTTAGACTTGTTGGTTGCATAAAACATCATTAATTAGTTCAGTAATGTACGATTCAGTGTAAAACACAGGGACTCAAGGTGTTCTGCGTAGGTAACTTCAGATTGATCATGTTTTCAGGGGGAGCAGAAACTCCACATGTAGCCTCTATTGTAAAAAAACATGTTCAGATGGAAATATGTCTCCAATACCACCACAAAAGGTAAAGATTGGGAATAAGCAGAGAATTCTGCTTGGTAGATGGCAAAGAAAAGTGGACTGATGTCTTACTTTTCCTGAGTGATTGTACTTCTCCTGCTCATGCAAATACTACAAATATGACTCAGGAACAAATCTGATCCTGCAGCCACCCATTGCTTTTGGTGAAGGGTGCACACTGCTCCCCTGCAAGAAAGATGCACCACAGCACCTCTACTCTTCAAATTGCATTGTTACCATATGCGGTGGTAAAATCCTGTCCCTCATTTTGTTTCTGCTGGTCTTCACCTATTAATATTACTGGAAGCAGGGAGCATGGAAAATTAAAAATCTCCTTTTTAAGCTCAGGGTAGGCTAGAAGCAGCAG
The DNA here is from genome assembly GCA_013400055.1 of Nycticryphes semicollaris. Lineage (NCBI taxonomy): Eukaryota > Metazoa > Chordata > Aves > Charadriiformes > Rostratulidae > Nycticryphes > Nycticryphes semicollaris. The sequence goes on along the minus strand of VXBJ01001351.1, from coordinate 305,324 downwards.
GGTTGGCCAGATCTCAAGGTCCCACTCCTAAAACAATAAGCAAACATGACAAATAGAAAGCTTTTTCATTTAGAAAACATTAATGTCATCCTTATTAAATTTATGGTTAGATAAAATCTGTGTTCAAATACTGCCAATTATGTGTGATATTCTGTATGAAGGGAGGACCCAGAATTCCTAGCCCAACCACAGAAGCAATAGATGAACTGAACAACACATCTATGTACCTATATTGTCTAGACTTGTTATCTTACTCTTTTCCCACTTCCCCCACCACTTTGCCAACCTTTTCTCTGGCCAATAAATATGTGGGAACTGATTTTTGACAGAGTTAATTGCCTCTAGTTGTGCCACTCTTGTTATCTTAGCAGCTTTGACTCACCATAAATTGCCCTGGTACAGATGTTGGCAAGATAAGAACTTTAGACTCTCTCCACATATATAATATGTATGTGTTTACTTACATACCCAAACGTTAAATATGCTGCTGTGCTAGGCTGGATCAGTTATTTCATGACTGCTGAGATTTTCCAGCCGACTGGCTGTGTTAGGTGCCTCAGAGGCAGATACTGAGACATAATTCCTGCCTTTGCTGCCTGCTCCGGCCCAGTGCATTTGTGAGATACTCTCAGTCATGACCCAACGAAGTCTGGGTTAATAAGAATCAGAGAGGGATCAAGGGAGTAGCATTGCTCGGATGACATAGTACTTCAGCAAAGGCCAGTGCACAGTATGCTAGAATAAAAAATAGTTTAGGTATTAATAAATAAAACATAGAAATCTGAGTTGGCTGAAAAAACGACACAATTTATCTTTTGATATTTCCATTTCTGACATCTAGAGGCAAACCCGACGCCAGAAACATCAGGGAAGAGATTGAGCAAGGAGGGATTCAAACTGAACTTATGACTCTGAAAGGCATTTTTAATCATTTAGGTTCCAGTGTCCTGGCTTATATAAATGTAGGAATGCTGTTCACCTCCTATGCAAAAAAAAAAAGAAAAAAAAATAAGATCATGACAAAAGCACCCTAAGGGTTGTAATAAAAGGCCAAATGCATTAAAAACAATAAGGATGCTAAAAAAATTAAAATGAAAATAGTTTTATTGTCAGGAAATTGATTTCAGGGAAGTATACATTTTTTTTGTCAGGTAAAGGTTGATTTTGGTTGAACCTTCTGTCGGAAGAATTACAGTGAGATAATCTGCATTGGTGGGGGTAGGAAGTAGGGGTTTTTTTATATGTCTGAGTTGTGTTTGTACATCTCTTGAACTCCTGTTCATCTCTCACTCTGCAGTGGGGTTTATTGCCCTTTCAGCAGCCTTTCCCTAGGGTTGAAAACTGCCCAGTAGCATGGAAATACCAGTTCAGTGACAACGCACATGGGGAAGTAATAAACAACTCGAGGTCATGGAATCCCTTTCTTGAGGAGCTCTGAGAAACACTGGGTCATCTGCAAATGGAAGTGATGTGATGAGCACCCTCATCTCTCTCTGCCCTCAGTGAGAACTTCTGACTTATTCTTATGACTTTATGGTTGTGTCTCTAGTCCGCCAGACTTCAGTTCCTCACACGGACCCAGTGCACACATTGTGGTCACAAGTCTCTGTACAGTGTGAACAATCCGTCATTGCTGCCATTTCTAACCTTTTCTTGCTGTATTTCTGTGTTACAGATGTGGATGAATGCGCTTCAGATTCTCACCAGTGTAACCCCACCCAGATCTGCATAAATACTGAGGGGGGCTATACCTGTTCCTGCACTGAAGGCTATTGGCTGTTAGAAGGCCAGTGTTTAGGTAAAATCCTTGGGCGATGTGAGATTTGTGCACCTGTGCATGTGTACCTGTGAATAGCTGAAATAATGTCACTGAGCATCTTTGTCAAGTACACAGTTAAACCTTCGGCTACGTGGAAACTAACGTCTTTCATCTTTGGAAGTGCCAACAGTGTGCTTGGCAGAGGAACTCCCTCGTGGAACAAAAATGGAGATGTAAATGCCATATGTCTAGCATCCATGTTACACATGGGATTTTGATATTCCCAGTCTGAAGGATTCCTTTTCATATAAGATCAACCACAGTCATGTAGAGAAAAAGACCTGTTCCCAAACAGATCCTGTCCCATCAGTGGCAGTCTGGACCTGAAGGGATCAGTATTTGATACCAAGAAACAGGCCAATAAATCCCTAAATTCAACAAACCCTTTTTGCTTGGGAGTGAGAAAAAAAAATACATCCGAACTGGGTGCTATTTTGGTAGCTTCCAAGCAGTTTTATTTTGATTTTATTATTCTCCTTGAAGAAATGCCCTGTTCATCCTTTGAAAAAAGAACATCCCTCAAAAAAGAGCACGGGAAAACCTTCCAGCTCCCCTCTCCTCTAGCCCATTCCTCTCACTTGACATGCGCATGGGATGAAGAAATAGATATTAATTTTAGGTATATAAATAGAACCTAGGAGATAGGATACAACTTTTTAAAAAAAAAAAAAAGTTTGCTTATTATTATATTTTCCCCTCGGCACAGGCTGTTTGCCTGCCAGCTCTGCGGAGCTGGACCATCCTGTCACAACACCTCTGCTGGAAGGAGAATGGGCTTTCCCTGCCCATTCATCCCGGGAGTCTCTCCAGTTATTTTCCAGCTTTCTCCTCCCAAGTACCAATTCCAGTGAAGGACTGACTCACAGCTGCTTTCCTAACTCCTGCAAACAGCTGCTGTGTAACTCACCAGGCAGAGACAGAGCTGAGCTTCCTCCAAGAGGGGTCTGAGCAGCCATAGCTGCTTTGGGGAGTCACTGCCTTGTAGTTCCCTGGCATATGAAGTCTCCAAACCCCTTGCTCCATGATCTCTGATAAGTTCTCTTTTCTTGGGAAAAAAGAGCTTGTGCTGGGGGTTGTACAGGCACACACGGTAGGGTGAGGATGAGGGAGGGTAGGGAGGGGATTCTGCTCCACATCATCTGTTGTATTACCCATTTACTTCTCCCAGTTACAGCCCAAACTAAAGAGTTGTGTGCAGCGTTCAGGATTTGGACATGGAACTGAAGTGCTTTACTGCTTGATGGATATACCAGAGAACTGAAGTGGCTGCATTGCTGAACTGATTTGAGTATCTGTTTATGCCATTTAAAATAGGCAATAACATCCCAGTGTTGCTCACTTTAATAATGAGGTGGATTATTACAAGGCCATGCGAAGAGCTAAAAGCAAATTGCATTTAGAGTCACTATATTTTTCCCTAAGTGTCAAAAAAGTCTCAGTTTTCCATATTTTCCACTGGCTTTGGAGAAGTGATTTTTTCTGGCATAAAGCAGTAAAAGGTGATTTAATGTAATCAGAGGGCTGGGTTGGGTTTTTAGAGACAGGCTTTTTTGGTGCACTGTTAGTAAACCACAGTTATAAAAAGCTATGCTTCTCTTTATTGTAATTATCCCAGAAAAGTTTATACAGAACGAGCCAGTAGAGCAGTGTCTGCAAGACCCACCCACAAGAAGCTCTGCAAAAGTCCTTATCCTCAAAATGTAGCACTCGAGATAACAGTTCTGCAAAAGCCAAAGCATATATTGAAAGTAATGTTTCATGTCAGTGAAATGAGATATTAATTTACTTAAAACCAATGTCATTTCTTGCAGGATTAGGGCCAAGCCTGCTGCTGGTCTACATACCATAGTCAACCCTGGCCTTTGGGTTATCTTGCTATTTAGAATGCAATGGAAAATAAAAGCTAGTAAGGGTAAAACTGAGTGTCAGTGTCCTTGCTATTTTACACAGAGAGAGTATTTGCAAGGCTTTTGACATTTTCATAATGGTTTCCTGAGACTTTCTGTGGCAAAAGTGCCCCAATGAGGCTAACAACATAAACTTGAATTGCAGGATGTAGCTACTTATACAACAGATTCACATTGTTATTTTTATGGTATTACCACATCATGTAAGTGTTCGAGTTGTTCACGAATTCAGTTTCCCAACATATTCTTAATATTTAACACTAAAACAAGCAGCAGCCAATCTATCTAACAAATAATGAACTGCTGGAATTAATGCAGATGCATGTGTATATATGTAAATCATAAGAAAATACTGTCATTTTGATTTTCACATGCATTGGGACCTATGGTGGGGGTAATTTCACCAAAACCTGTACATTCCTGCTTTGCTCCTTCTCCCAAACTGACTGCAGATAATACACTTGCTTTTCTACTGGACGAACTTACCCTCAAAGCTTTCAGCCAGCCATAGAAAACATCTCCATAAATCAAAAGCCAGTTAATACCAAAGGAAATGTAAAGCTTTGGAAAGGACAACTACTCCAGGTGTTCCATTCCAGTTCTTACTCCAGGAGCAAAATTCTTCTAGCATACCCATCCTACAGAATTTTCTTGTATTTATAACAGTCAACTGCAAGTACTTCTAATGCTGCAATTCAGCCCAGATTGCTGTCTTGGCAGTAGACTTACTGTTTGCATTTAAGAGTCTGTAACTTGTCAGTTAAAAGTTTATATAAAATGTGAATGTGATTACTGGAAAAAAAATCTTTAAAGAATATCCTTTCTAAAAAAAACACCTGTATTTAGTAACAAATATTTCTTGCTTTTCTAGTGAAGAGCTTTGGTATACGTGGAAGTAAAAGAGGTTTCTATGTTGATTTTGCCAACTTTGCTACAACACTGGCTGTGCTTGTGTTGATGGTCTGTGTGAGCTACCACATATGCTTCTAGGTTACTGCTTAAAGGGACTGTCCCTGGGCTTCCTGAAGACATCATGTTAAATTGAAGATCACAGCGATGATAGTTCATAGGACATACTGAAAGATGTCAGCTGTGGATAAAAATACATTACTGCATCCTTTCCTTTGACGCTAACTCTGGGTCTGAACACCTGAAAGTGTGGCTGTTAGATCCATAACCAGTATTGATACCATTGACTCAACATATGTGCTGCTTTGTACCTGCATATGAACATGCAGACCACTCTACTTTCCATCTTTCCCATCTGTAGATATAGACGAATGTCGCTACGGCTACTGCCAGCAGCTGTGTGCCAACGTGCCCGGTTCCTACTCCTGTACATGCAACCCAGGCTTTACCCTTAATGAAGATGGAAGATCATGCCAAGGTACTGTGTATGCTAAAGTATGACTGAAATTTTTGGTCCCAAGCTTGCTTTGTTTTTAGAATATAAGCAACTTTCCCAGCATTGCTTTTGAAAATGTTCATAGGTTTCTCAGCCTGAGATGTTTCTGTACCTTCACAGTACCTTGGAGGGGTAGAGGTGCAACATGACCAGAGTATCAGGAGAAATATGCACAAAAGTCCAAACCCCCTAAACATGACCAGAGTATCAGGAGAAATATGCACAAAAGTCCAAACCCCCTAAAATATAGATTTACTCAATTCACTTAAATTACAGAGAGTTTAGGTACTGAAGTTACTTTTAAAATCTGAGGCTGTGTGGCCCACCTGAGGGAGAAAAACTGTCAGATCAGCAAACTATATCTGAACCTCCCAAGTTCCAAACTCAGGTCCTAAACACTAAACAACCTTTTGCTATGATGTGCTACCTGAATCAAAGTCAACACAACCTCTTCATAAAGCCTCTTCCCAGTTAAGCAGGGAGCATCTTCCCACACGCTGCAGGAAATGGTCTGTACTAATGATGTGAGAACTTTCCAGAGCTGCTAATGTCCTAAAAGGAGAAAAAAAAAAAACAAAAAAACAAAAACAAACCAAAAATTGGTTTTGTCACAGCCCTATGTTTCCATTCCTCATTGTATTATCTTCCTCAGGTACATCCTGGTGCATTTTGTCTCAGGTCTGCTGTGACAAAATCAGTTCAACGGTTTTACAATTGCAGGATAAAACCAGAAGCATTTGTAATAAATATTTCATCCGCATCTTCCATGTTAGTTTTTTGATTGAAGACATTCCCAAAATGCTTCATTTCCACGCATGTTGTGTTTCCAAAGTACTATTTCCAGGCAGCAGCCTGAATCTCAATAAACAATACTGACTTGGTTCTATGTTTTTAGAACCAATCATTCTGACCGTACAGCTAATCTCTTTGAAATGTTTTAAAGTAATAAATTGAAAATAGAGTTTGAGGAGAAGTCATTGATGCACTGGGCATTGGTTTCCTGCAGATGTGAACGAATGCACAAGCGAAAACCCTTGCACTCAGACCTGCGTCAATACCTACGGCTCCTTCCTCTGCCGCTGTGAACCTGGCTACGAACTGGAAGCTGATGGAGTTAACTGCAGTGGTAACTGTCTTTTGTTATTTATTGTTTTGCTTTCTTTAATCCTATGAAGTCTTCTTCTCATATTGTTTTGTACGTGCTCTTTAAAACATCTTTTTTTTTTGCCTTGGTCCATGGTTAGCAGCAGGATAGCTGCAACTCGTATGATCTTCTTTCCAGTTAAAGCACACAGCAAATACCCAGAAAAGCACAATGGAGGAGGGCTGCAAAAAGTTTTAGGGAAATAAGCTAAATATTAAAAAGCTCCAAAATAACAGCAAAACATAAGAAAATGCTTTCTAAATGCTGAACAGGAAGCTTTATTAGTGCAAATAAAGAGAGGACTGTCCTAGAACATTCTTCCATGATTAAAGAAATACTTTATATAAAGCACTTTTCCAGTCGTCTCTTGAATGCATGTATTCCACTTCTCTTACAACTCCACACTTCTGCCTGAAACCTTCCCCAGTTTCCCCTGTACGGCTCTGGCCACACTTCAGAAACAATATATATGGTTTCTTAGTACAGCCTTCGCTAATCTGTTCAGCACATAGCAGAAGAAACTGTGCTTATGTCACTATACTTTTTCCTCTCTTGTTTTTGTTTTTATTTTATTTTGCTTTATTTTAATTGAAGGCAAAACTTATTTCTGTGCTTAATGTTCCCACAGCCTGATAAAATGATAGAATCCAGCCAATATTTCTTGGAAGGAAAAACACACTGGAAAATACTTGTTTTTTAATTTACAGTAAACAGATGTAACATGCTGTTTCTGAGAGAGGACATGTGACATGCAGCATGTGTATAGATTAGTGTTTCCAAAGCTGTTCTTCTCTGCAGGTGTCCTTATTATAAGGGAAAGAATGAAGACTTAAATCTCTGAAGGGTATGCAGAGCTGCAGACCTAACTTAAGTTAGGTCTTAGAGCTAACTTAGAGCTCCAGTTTTCTGCCTTCTAATGGCTTTTCTGCTTCTGAGTTAGACTCCGGCACCTTATTATGTGCTCCTGAGCTAGCTGGGGGCCTGAGCCAGTTAAGTTCATTGCAATGCGACATAAACATGGTGACAGGAGAGGTGGTGCTTGAGCCTCATTCATGTTTGAGAGTTAAGCCAGAAAAAGGGACTTTCCACCACCTACATTTAAAGCAGAAAACCTTGAAAATTGTCTGCAAGAAAATGCTTGTTAAATCAGGTCAATACCTGCAAACATTAAAATCCAGGTTGGATGGAGTTCTGAACAACCTGATCCATTTGAAGATGTCCCTGCTCATTGCAGAGGGGTTGGACTAGATGTCCTTTAAAGTTCCCTTCCAACGCAAACTATTCCATGATTCGATGACACTCTTATGAGACACTCAGGATCCAGATGTCCATGGCCTAGAAGCCAGCTTACCTTGAAGATGGGAGGTATCCCTGTCCAACTGGCAGAAAGAGGCAGACATTTCAACCTGACTTTCCCAACATCATTATTTTCTAATCACAGATGTCTTGCATGTGCATTAGATGTGCTCTGAAACACATACCATCTTGTCCTCAGCAGGTAGTCAGCAGAATGCCAGAATTGTTTAGGAACAGCAAAGATGTGTCTGTCCTGTGTGAGCTCAGCAGCAGAAATGTAGAACCCTCAGCACTTTGAGTCCCTCCAGCACTTGACAGAAGCTAAGCACAGGTTATATGAATCCAATGTGCTGGAGCACTGGGTTACAACACCTCAAGGGGGTGGGTGAGGTCTTCATCCCTTTATGGAGCCAGCCCTTGCTCCAGGATTTGTCAGGATGGTGGTTTTTTTCAGTGAACTCATTGGAGCCAGTCACATAGTAACAGGACTATGTAGGTATCGAGTTCCTTTCATCTCTTTTTTGATAATATGGTTGCAGCCATAAAGCCCCTTTAACACATTTGGACTTCAAATACTTTCCAGTCCATCTGCACAAAACACCAAAAGTTGATAAATGGACTAAGCCCAATTTAGAAGAAAGGGAAATTCAGTCTGAAGAGTAAAAGTGATTTGCCTGGGAGAGTCAACATGTCAGAGCTGGGAATAAGAGCTTGGGAGTTCCTGGCTTGGGCTCTGGCCTTTGTTTCTTTCTTCCCCTGAACAGGGAAATAAGGAAATGATTAACTGCAGCCTCCCTCAGTCTAGCGCCTTAGCATGTGTTTTCCCCTCAGTCAGCCATGCCTCCATGGGCCGCTCTGAAGTTTGTCTTTCTCGCTTGAGCAGAGCTCTGCAGAATACAATGACTGGTCAATTCATAAGTGCAAGGGGAAAAGAGCACAATTTCTGCTTTCAATCAGATATTTGACAGACTGCTTAGCTTCCTGGGTACCATCTGGGAGATGGCTGGGCCTTCCAGTAGGTCTGACCCAAGCTGGGATGAGCTCTGTAGTCTTGCTGGAATGCCTTGGAAGTAACTGGCTAGAGGCTAAAAAACATAAAACAGCCAGGGCTGGCTGGAGGAGTTCTGCTGTTCTGTTGGGACCCATGTGGCCCTGGGAAAGGGAAGTTTGCTCTCCAGAAAAAAGGAAAAAAAGGAAAAGAAAACCACCGCCAAGTCTCTCCTTTCAAATTACAGTTGCAGCTTTGTTGTTGGAGTAGCTCTATCTCTGACGTAAAACAGAACTGAAAACATGGCCAACTGGTGACAGGTATTTTAAAAGAAAAATAAATAAATAAAAGGCACGTATTATGTTCAGCAGCAGCTTTGGTTTCCCTAGGAGAAAAATATTTAACCAAGAACTTGTTGTATAGCATTTTGCCAGGTTGCTGTAGAGCTCTAGGGAACTGGAGGGTGCCAACCTCCAGCTGGGGTGATGGCCATGTAGTCTGGATGGCCACCTGCCTGTGGGACTGCTCTTTTCACTGTAAAGCCAAAGACACTAAACTTTGTTCTACCACTGCAGACATGGACGAATGCAGCTTCTCAGAGTTCCTCTGCCAGCACGAATGTGTGAATGGGCCTGGTTCTTACTACTGTATCTGTCCTTCGGGCTATAACTTGCTTGACGATAGCAGAAGCTGCCAAGGTAAGAACATTCCTGTGCTGATTAAAACCTGAGGGGCCCAGAAAATAGGTCCTGTGCCAGGAAAGATGTTTTCAAGAATTGAGATTCTTGGTCTTGGCATTGCACAGTGAAATACTCGTAGGGGCCAATTATGCAATTCTGGTAAGAATGTCTTCACATGAATAGTCCCATTGAGGTCAATTGGTGGAAGTAAGATTTTACTGACTAGGAAACAGCTACACAAGTCCTCAGATGCTCTCCTGTCTGCTGCGCATCTCTGCCTAGTTCTCCCATTCTTTAAGATCAAAGAGCTTGACCAGCTAATTTCTATTTTTGCAGCACTTAGCAGAAATGAATCGAACAAAAACTGATCTTAAAAGAGGGGTTACCAAAAGGCCACTTCTCATGGTGCAAGAATATTATGAATTCTGGGGCTATAAGACGGAAACCGGTTTGTAAGAGTGGCATCTTGCACATATTTCCCTACTTTAGCCTTTCTCTTTTTTCTTGTGTTTTAGATATCAATGAATGTGAAATCAGAAACTTCACCTGCACTCCACAGCAAACGTGTTTCAATATCCCAGGAGAATATAAATGTTTAGACCCAGTAAGATGCGAGGAACCTTATATCCAGATTAATGAGAAGTGAGTAACATACCCACAGCCACAAAAGCAAATTCTGTCTGTGTGAAGTATATCTAGAGTGAACCAAATAAGCTGCAGTTTTACAACATGGACGTGAAGTGTGTCTAGAGATCTATAAATATATTCTGTTGCTGCATTTACCATTGGAAAGCTTTATAAAAATGAAAAATTGCAATTCCTTAACAGGTCACCAGGTGGGATATGATATGGTGCTCAGATGTGTGGGAAGTTAGATTGGAAAAACACTTATCAGTGAGTAGAGAAAATAGCAAGGTTTGTAATGTAAAAAGTGACATTTATCTACATTGCTAACTGACTTCATATAGGCTCAAAAGCAGCTTGTTTGCTAGTATGAGTATTTCCTGTAAATATTAACTAGATCATGTTTGGGAAGTACTTTAAAACATCAGGTGGTGGTGATAGCAGGATAGACTTAAAGTTTAAAAAGTGCTGAAAATTCCACAGACTGATTTGCCTTGTCCAGAAATTGTGTATGTCTGGACAGGGCCGTTAACACTGTTACTGTCTAAATCTGGAATTATGTGAGCAAGAAAAAAAAAAAATTTAAATCCCACATTTCTAAAAATTGCCTGCTTTTTTTTTAAATTTTAGTAGATACTTGCCTGGGGCTCAAAATATTTCAGCTCGAGATAGATCTCTGTATATTGCAGCTCGTAGGATTTCATCCATAATGTTTGCACTAAACCCAATTACTTGAGGTTGATTGGCAGCCTAATGTATTTTGTAGAAAGGCAAGAGATGAAGAATCAGCTTCTTACTGTTACCATTCATTCATGCCTTTACGTTGCTTTCTGAACCAGGGCAGCTGAGGAGTGGACACGTTCTGCTCTTCCAGTTCTGGGTTTACCTACCTCCAGAGGTGGTGGAGTTTTATATTGGAAGTTGAAATATCTAAAGCCTCTGTATTTAAGTTCCCCAAAGTCCAACTACTGAGTCCTTGCAGATCAGCTCGCACAAGAACTCTTGATCTTTGAGCTTTCTGTTTGGTGGCTTTGGCTTGTGTCTAGATGTGGCTGCATTTAATTTGTGGCATATGTCTAGAAGTGGTCAGTATAAAAGCTAAGTGAATTCTTTGTGTCTGTGTTCTCTGTGGAAGGAACTGGGTGTTTATAATGCCAGAAATCTTTCTATGCGGGACATGCCAGACGAACTGTCTGAAATTGGGGAGGTCAGACTAGATGATCCTAGAGGTCCCTTCTGGCCTGGACCATTCTACAGTTCTATGAAATTGGTGTCAGTAGTGGAGATTATAGAAAAAAACGGCAAAAGACCCAACTCTTTTGCAATAAATTCCCCAGCATGGCTTTTAGAAAAGAACATCTTGCTTTGCAATTTCATTACAGTTCTCTGAAGAAATCAGCGTCATGGGGCTAGGGCAGTGGTCCGTCTGGGTTTCCAAAGGCTTCTGAAGAGAAGAATACATAACATCAGTATGGAAATTAAGAGAGAAGTCCATGGCACAGAAGAGTAAGAGGTTGAAAGATAAAAAAATAAATAGGGTTTAGTATTAAATTGTCAGCTTTCACAGTGAAGTTCTGCAGAGGTCTAAGCTGACCTACTTTGTCCAGCATGTTTGTAAGCAACCTGGGAAAAAAAGATAACCCATGAGATGGGGAAAGTCTGCAACAGTATCTGAGGACAGTAGAGAAAAGAGTGACTGGAAGAGAATTGCAGAAGGAACCTCAATGTCTGTGCAGTAACAATGGCTGATGGAATTTAGTGTACATGAATGTAAAGTAAAAAAAGCAAGCCCATATTCACAAATTAAATAAAGAGCACTGATCTGATCATAATCCATCCAAACTGAGGTCTGAGGATTGTTAAAGATAGTTCCATAATCTGCAATACTCACTATGGGTCCGAAAAGCAATCTGACTTTTAAGTGTTAATAAGTAGACAATATCCTTAGAGCACGTGCCACTGTGTACCCGTATCTTCAAGATTGTGCAGCTCTTTCCCCTCCTCTCAAAAGAAATAAAACTGGACAAAGGTTCTTAAAAGCAATGAAGATGATCAAAAGTATGGAATAGCTTCCTTGTGAGAAACAACTAAGTTAGGAGTCTTCAGCCATGAAAATGGTCAAATATGAAACCCTGAGTTGTGTAACTGGCCTGAGCAGGGATTGACTGATTGACTGGCCACTGCCCTGTTGCTGGAAGAGCTGGGGACATCAGACAAAGTCAGCATGGGGCAGTGCAGAGAGGTGGAGGGGGCTGTGGAGCTCCTGGCCTCCGGGAGCTGTGGGTGGCCAAAGGTTTGTGTGTGTAAGGGGAAGTTGGACAAGATGCTGGATTGAAATGCATTAAGAGCTGATGAATACACAGAATACATCTCTGTTTCAAGAATTTATTGAGTCACAAACAATTGGAGGCTGTTGGTGGAAGTGTCATATGCTTGGCTGGCTATCCTGCTCTTCCGTACAGTTCTGCATTTGATGCTAGAGCTTTGATTTGATCCAGGATGTCTCGTTTTATAGTTTCATATAGTATTTAAAAGATTGTTAAACAAAGAATACAACATACAACAGTGAAACGATCCAACAATTTTGGGGACAGTCAGTATAGATTACTGTCAGAACAAAGATGTACTGGGTATTCTACATCTGCAGACCTGCTTTAAAGAAAGTAGAGATTTTTAAGTAATGTAAGGAGACAAAGGAAGCCAAGATGTTTTGGCCTAGGAGACAAGAAAAAGAAGGCAGGGACACAGGTAGGCCAGAATAGCAGAACAGAGAACACTAAAAGTGAGTAAATTTGTTACAAGTTTAATTGATTCTTTTAGCTGGTCGACAACATTATTTGTCTATTTATTTATGCAGTTTACATATAAAGAATCAAATATCCCAGCAATTTGTAACCCCTGATGACAACCTTATTTCTGACAGCCGCTGCATGTGTCCTGCTGAAAATGCCGGTTGCAGAGATCAGCCATTCACCATCTTGTACAGAGTGATGGATATGGTGTCCGGGCGGTCTGTGCCTTCTGACATTTTTCAGATGCAAGCAACAACTCGCTACCCTGGAGCCTATTACATCTTCCAAATCAAATCAGGGAACGAGGGCAGGGAATTCTACATGCGGGTAAGTCTGCTGCTCACTGAGGGAAAACACACAACGTCTTCTTTGGGTTGAATATCCTTCTGATAGCAGAACTCAGTTTCTAATGAATATCATCTAAACCTTCAGTATGAGGCATTTTACACGTGGATATGCAGAGCGCTGTGTTGATTTGCAGGGGCTGCTGGCTCCTTCAGGAGGGTAACCTGCCCAAAGCAAACACGCTTGTTTTATGAGACATTAGGTTCAGAAAAGTCCAGGGCTGTACACATGTCTAAGAATAGCTCATATCTCCTATGCTCAAGAGAAACTATTGTGCCAAATCTTTTTTTATTTGGTGGACAATCAGTATTTGTCACTGAAAGATTCAACATTTCTTGTTTGTTTTTTTAAAACTATTTGGAAAATTAAAAACCTAAAAATCAAACAAGTAAGCAAAAAAAAACCCCAACCCTTTATCCCAAGAATCGAGTTTCTGGGTTCTTTGCTTTTATTTATGACATATTTCTTTCACTGAGAACACACACTATATGTAAACACTGTTAGAGAAAATACAACTACTTTTTTTTTGTTGGCTTTAATCTGAATTTCCCTCAGAAGACATCTCTGTTCCACAGCCACCTTCACTGCACCTCTGACATGCAGGTCTGATGGAACATGCCAGCACAGAATGGGGCATAGCTCCAGGGATGGTGGCAGTCACACATTGATTTTTAAACCTAGGCAAAATCTAGATTTGATAGTCACATTAAGTGACATTCAGTAGTCCAAGAATGGTCATTTATGTCTCACAAGAGCTTTCCTGTTGCAAAGTCATTGCTGATCCCACCAAACTTTTCCCCTCATCTGGGTTGATCTGCCAGATACTAGGGCTCCAGAGAACAGCATCATTGCTCAAGTCTGCTAGTTTTCTTTTATTTAGTTATCACCCTTCCATTTTCTGATTTTTAAATGCTCATGATCCATTGTTCTGGCCAGGTATTTCAAAAAGTCTGCTTCCACTTACTAAAAGACAGATTTTTCTGAAGTGCTTTCAGATATGTAAAGCTCTCTTCAGAAGGTAAAGTTTGGTAACGGTACCATATGCAATTATACAACAAACTCCAATCCTGTTCACATAAGAACATCTGTTCTCCAAACTCTGTTAATGTAAGCCCTTCTTGGTGCTCGCTGCTTCAAAGTAGGGGTGTTCTTTACATCAAACAATATATTATCTCATGCACACAAAAAAAGGTGTCACTTCTTGTGCGTACCCTAAATCCATGTTTTCATCTTTTTCCATTTGGACAATAGCAAATTTCTGTGTTCAGTAGCTGCTTTTACATTCCGGGGTCCCAAAGGCTTTACAAACTGTAGAAAGTGATAGTTCATACAAAACACTGAAACAGAGCCAAATGCTGAAATGGAACTCTCCTGTGAATTGCAGTAGCTTCTAACACTGCAGCAGAAAACTGTTATTTTGGCTGCTCGAAGACCATGGTCATAAAGTGGTCTCACCTGAAATGATGGTTTTCGAGGGCTGTTTTTTTTAAATTCTTACCTGCTTCCTCTTGCTTTGTGCACAGCAAACGGGACCGATCAGTGCCACACTGGTGATGACCCGCCCCGTAAAGGGGCCCCGTACCATTCAGCTGGACTTGGAAATGATCACCGTTAACACCGTCATCAACTTCAGAGGGAGCTCTGTCATCCGGCTGAGGATATACGTATCACAGTACTCCTTCTAAACCTTGAGTTCGTGCCCTGGAAACATTAAAACAGAAGAGATGGTTCCTCCTCTACAGAACTCTCTCCTCAGAAGCCAGTACGTATAGCAGCTCTAAACCAAACCAGTATTTCCACAGACCCGGTGACCAATGCCTGTCTGAGGAGGGAGGTCTCTTCGTGCACAGTCCCTACCAGGATGCAGTCACCTGGAGATGTACCATCAACAGATCCCCTATGATTCTCTATGTGGTCGTGTATTTTAAGGACTCTTCTTTCCACTGTAAACATTTCTAGGGTATGAGTCTATGGTTGAAAGACTGTGAACCTTTGTAGCTTCGAGGCTGCTTAGCAAAAAGCACCAAAGAAACTGAGGAAAAAGCTGGCTTTTGCAATCTTGCATTTTCTTTTTTTTTTTCATTGTAAATGGAAAGCAGACAAGCAAGCAGAAACAGAAACAAAAAGCCACCTATTGAAGCAAGGGATCTCAGAAGTGCTAACTTCCATTCCCACTTATCTCTGGAATTATCAGTCAGGCACTTTGTTTCAATTCACCCGGCATTTGTCTTAGTTTCAGCTGTTTTTTCTTTGATTCTATTTTATAGTTAAAAATCATTGTAAATTCATTCCAAAATACATGTTGTGCTATGTAATCTTCTCTTTTCTAACAAAGCGTCATGTGTTTGGGTTCCTTCCTGTATTAAATCTTCCTATATAACAGAGTTCATAGAAATCTATCACTGGTTGGTATGTTTTACAATGTTTAAGGTGCTATGCTTAATTGCACCCCAGCTCTTTGGCACAGGCTTCCACTGCCAGACTAGTGTCCAGGGACTTCAGAGCAGATGAGAATCAGAACTTTATTTTTCCCTGAGCATGGCGGTTGAAACAGTTTGCAAGGGTTATATGGTAGTGATACTGTAATTAAAGCTGCAATTAATCTCCTGTTCAAGGACCACTCAGCTCAGACCCATCCAAATTCCTTCAGAAAATCATGAATTGCTCTGTTCACGTGCAGTTTCTCTCCTACATTCCTAACATTGGGGAAAATAAGCTTAAAGGGACTTGGACTTACTGTTCATGCCTCTGCCACAAAGCAGACCCCACTATACCAGTACCCAGACCTCAAATGATGGGATCCCATGGCTTCCATAGGCAACGTCTTCTCAGGTATAACTGCTGTAACCAATAGAAAGGTTCTCCAAAAGCCTGATCTGAATCTCCACTGTAGTCATTTAAATCCGTCGCTTTTTAGCCTACTTCCAGTAGAAATAGAGAACAGTTTATCTTCCCATTTGCAGCGGTCTTTAACATGTCTGAAGACTGTTGTCATGTCTCCCCTCAGACTGTTTCTCTCTAGTCTAAACAAACCCAATTCTTTTGGTCTTTCCTCATACATCACATTTTCTGGACCTTTGATCATTCTTGTTGCTCTCGCCTGGATTCTCTCCAGTTGGTTCACAGCTTTCCTGAACTGCAGTGCCCAAAACTGTGAAAAGTGTTTCAGCTGAGGCCTCACAGTGCTAAGCTAAATCTATATATATGTTTAAGAGTTTGAAGAAAAAATAATAAAATAATTGTATAGCTTGGAGGTCTAATGCCTATGTTGTTGAAGACACTGGCAGTCTTGCCTTTTATTTTTGTAGGGATGAGGGTTGGTATGCCTTGTTCTTAAGTTTCTCTGAAGTAAGCTCTTTTGCTTCTTCCCCCTGCTTTTTCCTTATTGGCTCATTTGCTTTTCAGCATCACTAAGGCAGGAAAGGTAACCTTTGCTTCATCTTTTTGAGGACTGGAAGTGCTTAATGCTACTCGGGAAAAGGAGTTTATAAAGATAATGCGAGCAGGCTGGAGCAGAGTAGCATTACGTGAGGTTTTCATTAAAGTGGAGTATTAAATGGGAGAACACAGACGCAGAAAGTTATCACAACACAGACTGCATGACAATCTGAAAGTTGACTCTCTTGCTCATAATAAGCTTTGTGAGTTAGTCTGGAGTTGGTTTTCCCTTGCTTCAGTAGAGACTCTACTCTTTTTACTTGTACTCATCTTGAAGGAAGCCCTGATGCAGTGGCTTATAGCAGTGAAACACTGAGTGTGCTTTAGGAGCTTCCATTCTGATACAATTTAAAGCTTTCTCCGTGCTGCTACAATGTCCTGGGATCCTGTGGCTCAGAGCTCTGTATACAGGCTGTTCTTTATTGTAAAAACAAAAGAGCTGGATCTTGACTCCAAGGTTTAATGGGTAAGTTGAAGGCAGGATGCCAATGAGTTTTGTGAGTAGCTGACTAGGAGGAGATAAATGTAGAGGAAACATGCAGAGAAATATCAGAAACAAGAATGTGTTTCCTGAGTGTATCATTGCTCACCGTATACCACAGTCTTGGAGGGGAAAAATGGAGATGACCAGGAAGGAGGAATGCTACTTTATAACCCTAGGGCTAGAAGCACTCATGTGTCCTTGACGATGAAAAGTGAGACATGGAAAACAAGCAGGCTCTGGTGGCCCAGACAGCAGACAAGGGGCAGGCATTAAAGATGTTAAACTCTTAGCATGCAGAAAGTTTTCCCAGTGGTTAAAAGCTCCCCTTTCCCGCTTGTGTGCCCCTATGTTATGGCTTCTTTCTGTCCATTTGAGGAGTCCTCTCTCTTCCTGTCATCACATCACCTTCTGGAGAGGAAATGCAGCCTTGTTAGACATCAGACAGTTTCTCACTTCTGGGCTGTTCTCCCATGGCCCCCGCATACCAACCTGATTTAACCCTAATTTAGAAACATCAAAACCCAGAGGAATTCCATAACAAAACACTTTGTTAAAAGAGTAGAGCTTGACTGCTTAGTTTTAGCAGGGTCCAGCAAGTACTCATAAAACAATATTACACTTTCTATATAAACATTCTGCGCCTTAAAAAAAAAAGTGCAAAGTCTGGAAACAAAGGAATTCAGCCACTTCTCAACCGCCATAACATCTTTCATCACTCACTATCACTCCAGCCAACTTTAACTTTGCCAAAATATATGCCAATCTCAAAATAATAAATTACTGGCAGTTTATAACATCTAAGCTCTCCATTTCCTAGTCAGGGGTCTGTTTCAAATAACCCATCACAGGCTTGTACATTACAGCAATTCCCACCAAATAAAAAAAAAAAAAAAGGACTATGTATGTCAGGGTTTTACAGCGTGAAAGTTTAAAATTGAAATTAAAATTTGCAACTGCTCTACACATTCAGGTTCTCCTTTGAGGCCAGGCTTCCATAAAAGCAGACAGAATTCCAGGTCTCCTCAAAAAATGATTATTTATTACAGCCTATTGCAGAGGATTTTCTAACACAGAGAGTTTTGCCATAGACGATACTCTGGAGGACACTGACCCTGGTCTGGGTATGGGTGGCTTCCCTCCTTCCGGCTCTGCTCTGATAGACTCCTTGGGAGAGCTGTTCCCTGGCTGAGCTGGGGAGAGACAGCTCTTTGCCCCTCCTGCCTGTCTGCTGTCATGTCTGTTTAGATGAAGGTTCTCGGGAGAAAGAGATCGCCTCTCACTTTGTGTTTGTACAGCACCTATTGCCAGTGCAAGAATTGGAATAAAAGTAAAGAGACGCAGAAATGGCAGTAATCTTTGACACAGACCACAATGACTGGGAAGGAGAGTCTATCCTGATAAATGAACCAAGTGATTCATGCTAATCGGGTTAGGTGCCAGAAAGAGAAGAATGGCAAAAGATGAACGGGTCCTACCATCTGGCTTATTTGACTTTGAGATATTTTTAGGGGGTTGATGTTTTTTGAGACAAGACAACAAAATGTTATTTCATCTAAGAGTTTGCTGCGTCCCACAGAATCAATTTTCAATTGTGCTTCTCTGACAACAATAATTTTATTGAGAATAACTAATCTTCGAGTACCTGGTCACCCAGCAACACCAAGACTAGTGTCCAGGGCCATTCACACAGAGCTTTCTACTTTTCAGGTTGGGGGCCTGTACTAATATTTATCATTTTCTTGGCTCAGCATTTAGAAGAGTCAATTTTCATTGTCTTGTGGTACCAGCATCAGTAGAACTTACATATTCATTTTTATTTGTCTAGAGCAAGCAGAACAATAGAATCAGTACAGTTTGTTGCTATTCGAGTTCTCCAGCATGGCTTATTCACAGAATATGTTGCTGAATATCTTCTGTAGCAGGTAGCTGTATTAGAATCTGATGTTCTAAGATGTTTAAAAAAAAAAGGAATAAAAGAATGCCCTAACATTATTCAAGCCTGACAAACACTATTTCAAACTAAATCTCTATCCTGGATGGAAAAAAACCTTAGCTGATATTAATTTGCATGACCCTGTTGCTCTTTAGTGGAAAGATAAAAGTCATCCTTAGGATCTTCCCCGTGTATGTGTAAAGCGCTGCGCACACATCTGTATACAAGCAGAATTTAGAGAAGCTAAAACTAGTTGTGGTAGTCTGGCTCTGCATTTGGAGGTCAAAGAGTTGTAAGACAACCTGACACAAGCAAATTGTGTTTCCTCATCTGACACAAGCGCAGACAAGTGATTTACACCTGACATAATTTCTTAAGTCTTTGAGCCAATTCTGAATAGCTCAGCCCCAAAGCAGGTGCCATGCATAAAGACTGAGGCTGATGGTCATAACTAGACCTTCAGAGATTCCACAGAAAGCCTGCCCAGAAAGGTGACCTGTGGTGAAGGGTCAGTGCTGTAGGGAGTGTTCACAGTCCAGAAGTATTTGTGCGGGGATGTCTCTGATCCTGCAGCTGACTCTTACCCGTTTCAGTGGAGAGTGCATCCAACGTTTAGAAGTGTGCACATCAGAGGTGGAAATCTCACCTGTTCCAGTTCTGAGTTCAAACTTCTGAGATCCCTCTCCAAATTTCCACTGGCCAAACTGGTGTAACACATGTAACATGTAACACAACTAATACTGGTGAAGTCACATGAAGGAGAGTTTGGGGACAAGGCAGATACCCTTGTACACCAGCAAGTGAATAAGGACGCAATGATCTGGATGCAAGAATTGAGGAATGTAGCTGGACAGAAAAGGGATCTTTAGAAAACACTTCAGCAATCAAAAATTCCTGAAATAGTCAATCTCTTTCAATTTCCTCCTGTATCTCAGTAGTCACTCATTCTCCCTTTTGAGTTTGTCCTGGACAAGTGACCTCACTATGGTCATGCACCACAAGCACATGCTGAGTGAGCTCTACTTCTCCTCTGGTGCTATGTACCACTTTTCACTTTGGTTTTTGGAGATCATTTGTAGTCTATGTGTCTCTTTTAGGCTCTGGCTGACCCCAGTTGCTTTTCTCATAGCCAAGGCAGATCCATTATTTCCCTGCCAGGTTCCTCTGCACCCACCATCTCTACAACAAGCTCTTCACGTGTTTCACTGGAAATGTGGGCTCTGCCATTGGCCCATCTGCTGCTTCTGTACCCCTCTCCCTCTGCAACGTCAGTAGGCACCCTTACAGCAAAGTATTAGCTCTGAATGGCTGCAGAGATTGCCCAGCCTACTGGCAGAACCTGGCTTCAGGAAAATGATTTAAAAAGAAACCCACAACCCCCTCGTTTTGAAGGCGATAGATGCTCTTCTAGGTCCTGATGTATCACTTTTCTCCTTTGGATGGGGTTCTCCCAGTTTGCAAACAGAATATTTGGCCCAGTGAGGGAGAGTGTAATGTGATCACCACTATGCTGAAGATAGTGATCACTAACCATCAGGTCTGGATTTAGACCAGTTTTATTGTAAGTCTTGAACCTCAGTGTCAGCGGGATAAATGTAAACAGATATGTATTATTTTGCCAGTAGACCTGAAAGATTGTTTCCAGTAAATAAACAGTAGTATGATTGCAGTATCTCTTCATCTGTGGGCACTATCTTTGGGTACTTTCAGATTTCTTGAGATATCCTTTGACACTTCAAAATATCCTCTGCTGTTTCAAGCCATTCATTGATGTGTTTCTATGAATGATTCCTCACTCCTGTTCTTCAAAGGTCAATACAGGCACTTGACTCTACATATTGTTAAAACATCAAGCTGTACCCAAGCCTTTGCAGATCCACGACTCGTGCATCATTCATAGAAATTGTTCTTCTCTGTAACCTATAAGGAATTATGTCTCCTTCCTTGAGATTCTGCAGTGTTCAAAGTAATGCATGTGCATGTGGTCCTTAAGACTGGGACCTCGGTCTGGAGATTCTTCGTCAGCAACTTGCTGCAAATGTTCTGTATTCAACATGTGAAGTCATAGCTATAAAGGTTAGTTTTGACAAAATCCTCAAAACTTATGGTGTTTCCTGGCTGCCTGCACATAATGCACACACAATTCAAAAGTCCGGCACCAGAGTTCTCCAATATTCATAAGAAATTGCTGTTTTAAAGAAACATTTTGGAGAGTGAACTTATTTTATAGATTATGGGAAATGCAAAGAGGCAGAAGACCTGCCAAGATTACACAGAGTTTTTATTCAAATCAGTATCCCCAAGAAAACCTGAATCTAGTTCACAATTTTAAAATACTTCTTTGGACTATAACATCTAATGCCATTCAGGGAGGGGAGGGGGAGAGAAAAACTGCCTGGTTCCAAAACAGCGTCTACTCGGCCAACATCCCAGGACTCCTGCAGCGATCAGAAACACCCATCAGCCCAAGCCTGCAACCCAGGCCAGAGAAGAAGGCACAAAACTCATAGAGGCATGTCCTCAGCTGGAGGAGAGAGATCTTCATTGACTTAATGATGTCAAGTGGAGATTTACCTCACAACGTGTATAAAATTTCTCATTGTGTTTACACATCTATGGAAAATTTAAAATGACCAGACCAAGCCCCCAGCCTACTACATGCATAGTACCCACAGTGAGCTCTAGCAAACCCCTCTGCCGTTCCCCAGGGCTGTGCTCACTTAGAATTACCTGGTCTGATTTGGTGTGAGTTATGATGGTGTAAGTGACATCATTTGTTGCACACCCATGTAGTCATTCCCACACATGAAGAAAAGAGAATTATCGAGGGATAAAATCACAATTGAACCAGTAAGTTAATAAAAAATAGCTTGCTCATTAGTTAACCTTCAGTACTTTGGTTATGATGTCATTGCTATGGACAAAAATAATCAACCAGAAACCCAAAATATTAAAAAGAAGATTATCTCCTTAGAAAGATAAGTGCCCATGTAGCCTATAAATAGCTCTGGAATGAAGACATCCCACGCAACATCTGGAAGAGTTCATTCCTTGACCTCCAGCCTCCCTGTCTCCCACCAGCAGGATTAACCATGGTTGATCCGTACCAGGATACAAAGACAGGGGCTGGCTGAGGGATGGGCCAAGGAAAAAGTAGCCATGGCCAGAGGCAAGGGAAGGACAAACCAAGACAATGTAAAAGTACTAAGGAACGCTCTCAGTATGCAGGATCTCTGAGACAAATCTCTCTCTTGCTGTACAAAACGTTTTAGCTTTGCTCAGGCCTTTGAAAGACAGAAAAGTGTTGACAGTCACATCAATGAAAATAGGAGGGCAGCATTCACATGTCTGAATGCAGCATCAGTTTTCAAAAAATTCAAGATGCCCTAGCCAGCCTGTCATCTCGTAAGGTGCACTGGGTACTGGAAGTGTGTAAGTACAATTTAAGCACATATAGCACCACCTCATACCAACAGTTTCTCTGCAACTTACTGCCCGGCTCAATAGATGCACCACACAACTTCTGCTTCTGCTTAAACAGACATTACCCTAACTCTTACTGGCAGGCTGTCCAGATTAATAAACATGCTATATTTTGTAGCCTTCATTAATTTCAGAAGAGGAATACTGTAATTTAAAATGGATGGTTTCAATGTCCCTCATCCTGCCCCTTTAACTTATAACCGTTATTCCATTTGTAGCAGGAAATGAGCTTATAATTCTTGTATTGTTTTAAAACTTGTGAGCAATTTTCATTGAATACACCAGTAGGGACTATTTTAAAGCTTTTTTAAAATAAAAAAAATATATTGCTAACAGGAATTATAAGTGAATTGTAGTTTATTTTAATCATTGCCTGATTTAGTGGTGATCATATTATGAGTATTCATGCCAGAATCATGAAACCCCTCTGGAAAGCAAGTTGAATCAATTGATTCAGAGGATCAATGATACTGGTGCATCTACTGATCATAAATGCCAGTAACACATCTACAGCAGCAGAGAAAATTTCAAAGCAAAATACAATTAATTCTCAGGAGGGTAATTTTCTTTCACAGTTTTTATGGGCTGAACTTGCCCATACTTGGAGGTACAATGTGTATTTTACCTTAATTTCTTGCTGGGTTTATGCTTGATAAGGCTCAAACTAACATTTTGTGTAATACTACTTTCTCTGTATCAGGAGCTGGATGTAGCTGAGGCACTTTCTTCTGCAACTCCACTGAAGATTGGAGCAGGCCATAGCTTCTGATGGTGAGGATGGCTCCCTTGCCTGGTTCCCCCAAGCACCAGCCATGCTTTACCCAGCCCACGACTAGAGGGTTTTGGGAGGGTGTATGGACTGCAAGCTGCAGCCTTAGAGGCATTCCTGGAGGATGCCAGGACATGACCTCTCCTCCCAGCCTGACTCAGTGCCACTCTCCTCTCCTGGTTGCTCTTGGTCTTGGAGCCACAACATGGACCAGTGAAGGCAGGGGTTTGTGCAGTGAACATGAGGCTATGGGCAGAATTTGTCTTAACTCTGCAGAATAATCTTTTCCCCTTAACAAGTAGTGTTAATATAAAATAGACTAGACTGGTTTCTTCATACATAAATCATTAACTGGTAGCTGGTTCTTACTCCCACCTGTAGTACATAGCTCGTGACTTTAGTACAAGAAAGGTTTTTCCACCCACACCATACTCAATGATCCATGCCTAATGAAGTTTGGCTGTTTGTTGATTGGGTTTGTGTTTTGCAGGTGGAATGTTCTTATTTCAGCAAATCACAAGGGCAGCCAAGCCTGGCTCTGTTTTCGCTTTGTGGGAAGTGAATGAACTGATGTCACACAGTTGCTCTCTCACATTCTCATCACTCAACTCACTGTAGAGGTGAGGTACGTAATACACCATTCACTCGGCCTATGATGATTTACAACCTCCTCGGAAAGCCAATAAAGACCTTTATAGCTGTTTTGAACTCAAAGGAACTGCCGCTGCTCATTTACAATATCACGAGGACACGTCAGTTCCCTCGACTACACTCCAAATGCATTCATTCTGAATCACACGCTCAATAAAAATCACACTGGAACGAAATGCATGCAAAGCAAAAGAGGAGAGGCCAAGTGCAGGAATGCTGCGCTGCAAAATCTCGGAAGCAGCAAACAACTCTCTAGAACTACTCAAAGAAAATTAGAAAGTATCTCTGTGATGCATGACCAAAGACTTCTGGTTCTTCAGTCCCTACCTGTGTAGAAGTGACCTGATCAGTGAAGCCACCAAACAACTAGGTTTCCCACTCACTTTGGTGGAGAATGTACACTTCGGGAAAAAAGTTGAACAAATTTAGCTCTTGGTGGACATAATCTAAGGTTTCCTGACCTAAGCCATTGCATCCTTCTTTCTCTAGCTCCTTACAGTCTACTTTTCAGCTTGTTCTTATTATACATAAGAAGGACAGAGACTGGTTGGAGTTAGTCTGGAGGAGGCCACAAAGATGATCAGAGGGATAGAGCACCTCTCCTATGAAGACATGCTGTGAAAGAGGTTCGGCTGGAGAAGAGAAGGCTCCAGGGAGACCTTATAGTTCATTTCAGTACTTAAAGAGGGGCTACAGAAAAGATGGGGAAGGACTCTTTATCAGGGAGTGGAGCGACAGGATAAAGGCTAACAGTTTTTAACTGAAAGAGGGCAGATTAAGTTTACATATTAGGAAGACATTCTTTACTGTGAGGGTGGTGAGGCACTGGAACAGGTTGCCCAGGGAAGTTGTGGATGCCCCATCCCTGGAAGTGTTCAAGGCCAGGCTGGATGGGGCTTTGAGCAACCTGCTCTAGTGGGAGGTGTCCCTGCCCATGGCAGGGGGGTTGGAACTTGATGATCTTTAAAGGCCCGTCCAACCTAAACCATCCTATGATTCTACGACACATGTTGACATGTTTGTCTTAGACTGGGTTGCACACGGAAATGAATAGTGTGATCCCCCTGCCTTTTATTGCTCTTTTCACAATGCAAGACCAATCTGCTCTGAAAGACCCTCCCAGCCAAGGGTCTCTCCCTTTCAGCAAGAGCCCTGTGGATAAGGCAACAGGATGTCTGGAGCGGATTCACAAGGGTGGACAGGAGAAGGAGGACATACTTTCTCTTCTGTCAGTACTGTCCTGCCAGCTAGTAAAGGACTCTGTGCTGCTAGAGAGATGGAGTTTGGCTGGGCTGTAAAACTGATATCCTGCAGGGATTTAAACTCCTGCTGCACTTCCTTAAGGGTAAGCTATGAATTTTATTTCCTTGAGAAGTCCCACAGGCTGTATTCTGTGCACCAGAACTCCTGCCTTCTCTTCCCTTCTCCGATTTTGGTGGCACCATTTAGTGCTTGGGCTCACAGGTGCTGCTGAATGCTTAAAGTGTCTTCTGTGTCAGCCTGCACATAGCCAGATTGGTGATGGAAAAAATGAGCCTTACATGGGTTTTGCAGGAAGTCAGATGGCAGCTCCCTGTCTCATGTACAGGTGAACATTTTCTCACACCAGTAACTCATTAGGACAACATGTGTGAACTCAGCTCGTTCACACTGATGCAAAGGTTCACAGCCTGTGCCACTGTTCACAACAACTGTTCCAAATGGAAGCTGCTTGCTGATCTTTAATGACACTCCTGCATTTCCAGTTTTCCTCTTTATAGCCTGGGTTATTTCTCCTTTCCTGGGGTCTTGCACAGTTCAGTCACCACGCTGTTACAGAATGATTGCCAAGGTCCCCTAAAATCCAGTACCGAAACAAAGCCTCCATCTGCCTGCTAATAAAAACCCTTGTAAGTCATGGGATGCTCACATCAGTTTAACCAAGGGAGAGACCAGTGCATTAGCTGAGAATCGTTCAGTTAGGATTCCGAGGATCTTGAAGAACTAGTTCAATAAATCCTTGCTTGCTTGAACGAGTGCACCTTCCATCTCCTACCACATTTTTCATTATGTCACTTAGATACAAACGCACGTGTTTTTAATGTGAAGTTAATCCCTGAGCTGCAGTGAAATGATTAACCTTTTGCCCTTTAATTCCTTGCTACCACATGATTGAGTTCTTATGGAGCTAAGAGTTAAAGTAATAGTGACAGCTGAATGTAATACTTGGGGCGAGTGGATATTTGCTCACCATCTAAGTCTAGCCTTAGTTATACACAGAAAAACTTTCTGGCTCAGGGAACACAGGTAAAAACATGGCAAAGCTCCTGTGTCCCGCAAACAAATATTTGTACCTACAGTTATTACTGCTGGCTCAGGTTTCTTGAAAACAATCTGTCAAGAAAATACTGTCAAGAATAAACATCCTGCAGTTTGCAGATGTTAAACTTTTTGTTAAAACACAGGTTTATGACACCTCCCCCATTCAGCTTGGTTGTATGATCAAGTTGTACCAAGAAAGTAACCCACTTCAGAATGTCCAGTGGAGTGGTCTCTGAAGAGCTGCATGTTCTCCCCTCTCTGGGTATTTATGCGTTTAATCAAACATGAGTTAAATATGCATAATCCCCTGCCTTGGGGTGACAGTGCATTGCATCCCTTTTCCTGCACTAAATTCTCTGGTGGTATCATCCAGGACTGTAGCTGCAGCATGTTCGCTTCCCAGTGATCCTGGGTGCACTGGTGAGGAACGGCCAATGCTGTTGGTGGGCCGGCAAAGCAACAGCTAGAAGATGGGCTATATGTTTGTCTGGGAACATGGCCAAACACCCTGCAGCTGGGTAAAAGCATTAAAATCAGGTTGGAGTGGGCCAGTAACCTCTGTTTCTAGCTATGCTATTTCTTTAGTGGTACGAAGCCAGACTGGCCTGATTCTGCTTCCTTGCCTTTCCCTGAGGGATAAGTTCAAAGCCTTAGCTATAAGGTCAGTGTGTGCTCTCACTTGGACTAAGCAATTTTAGGTGGAAGAACAGCTTTCCAGCTTCTGCAAAGTGACCAGTCGCTGTCCTCCATGGATGTTCTTACCAGCCCCCTCCTGTCCAAAGGGCTGGCAGGCTTTAAAGTGTTGTGAGGACAGGCTGGGATAGTTGGGGTTGTTGAGTCTGGAGGAGAGAAGGTTCCAGGGAGACCTTAGTCTCTTACAGTACCTTATAGTCCTGTAGTCCTACAGTCCTACAGCACTCTTATAGTTCCTTACAGTACCTAGAAGGGTCCTAGAGGAAAGATGGGGGGGGGGGGGGCTTTTTTTTGGGGGAGTATTTGACAGGAAAAGGGATAAATGGC